>LBNU01019233.1:160173-174153 GCA_014162995.1 Artemisia annua
TAAATAAACTCAAGGGACTACTCTCGCCAATATAGTAAACCTTTCATAAAAACGGTTCGGGACTCGAATGACATAGCAAACGGACTCGAAAAATTACGAAACTTGCGCGATCGTTCACGAAATAGTTTTTCCAATAAAATCAAGCATAAACTTCAGAGTTTTTCTCAAACTCAAAATAAATCAAATAATTTGGCAAATGAAACAAATTTGAGTTTTCTAGGTTGTTCTGAGTAAATCAAGGAATAAATTCTCGTTCCTAATATATCTCACGCTCCTCAAATCCAATTTAACATGCATTAAAGTTTTAAAACGTTTCAGGCTCTAAAAATAGAAGTTTGGCTAGGATTAGGTTTTAGGAAAAATACCAGGTGTTACAACCATGCTTCTGAAACCTTTCTTCATAATCATCCCACAGCAACGCCCAATTATCCCAAAACGTACAATCAATCCTTAAAGATCTGCATAGTATTACATAAAATAAATTACAATACATGTAAATTGCATTATAAAAAAAAACAATCATAGATTTAGAATGATTCAATTACTTGGCATCTTCAACGACAACTGATCTTCGTATTTTTCGGCCTCCATGACTGTTCACCTCAACAATATTTCTGACACCTACAACAGTGCCAATTATATCTGCCGATTCAATAGCATGATTAGGTTCATCTGGCCAAATAAAAACTCAATTAGAGTCATATAAAAAAGGATGAAGAATTAATACATACCGACACAATCGTGCTCGTGATACTCATAGTCCTTATCCAATATACACATGAATGGCTCATCAATGAACCCAAGATAGTTCGTGTCTATGTGTTCAACACGTGTAACATCGGTCCCTTTATAAAAACTACGCTTCCACTTGTGGGGTACCAAAGGCATCCTTCCACCATTTTCAGCAACACCAAAATTAGATATGACGTAACACTGACCCTCTTGTAAAACAGGTTCGAACTTAAACATCAAGTCCTTTTTTTATGTATGCTTGAATACGATTGCCCTGTCACACAAGTTTAAATTTCAGAATATTTACTAACAATGAACTACAATATACTATCATGAACATAACAAAAATACCTCTTCTTCCTAGAAAACACAATCCAAACTATATGGATCGTGATCTTCATTCAGTCTATGAGAGTGCCAGATTGAAATGCATCGCCCTCTAATTGCCATGTTAATAATCATTGGATCAACATCCTTGATGAGAGTCATTATTTGTTCCGATACACCCAATCCTGAAATTTTGTACAAATCATATATAGCAATTGAATGTATTTAATGAAAAATATACGACCAATAATAAACAAAATACTAAACCTCGTGTGCGACCCCCCAAAGGAGGCATGTTCACAGTGGCATCTCTCCTTTGACGCATAGACACACCTAATACAATATTATAATTACTATGAGAATGTAAAAACACATGCCTAAATATCCAAAAGGAATGTGAAAGCACCTCTAGGTGTTGATGCATTCATCCGAGAGACCTTGTTTCGACCACTGTCCATACCTATAGATACACAAACAACACCTGATTTATACCCCACATTATATTTAAACAGAATCATTATACATAGGTGGAATTCCCAATGCACAAACCAGAATAAACAGAACCATAATACGAATTCTCAACATCGATATTTTCACTTGCTGAATGTGGAAACGAAGATGATGAACTCGGAATGTCGTCATAATGTGGTGTGTATGACGGCGCAATACCAAAATTTTTATTTACGCGTCGATTAAATCCTGAAATCACATGAACATGTCACGTCCGGTCTTTGAATTCAAAAACCATGTTTGGTATGTAACAACAAAAAATAATATACCTTTATCAAGCTGGTTTGACAATCTACCTGTCGAGCTCATTCTATTGGGAAAAATGTTTTTAGACATTTTTGAGGAAATTTTGGGAGCTGCAACAAATTTAATACATTAGTTACATACAGTTATATCATAATAGTTTACAGAATAGATACAAAGTTAATAAAATAAATAATTAAAATAATCCAAAATGAAATTACGTTGCATTTGTCTCTTTGGAGTGTCACTTGTAAACAACCTGATCTCCTTTCCGCTAGCTTTTGTATTTACAAATTTACCTAATACATATTACATAAAGCATAATTTTTACACATTCAAAGGATGTCATTAACAAACTGGGTAACCCCAACACATGTAAAACAACGTCAACCACGTGTAGTAAAAAAAAAAACAAAAAAAAACAAAAAAAAACAAAAAAATGGCTTCAAACAGATTTTAAATTTTAACACAACAAATGAAAATAGGAATACCATATTGCGGTAGCTCGGGCCTCTCATCAGAATGAGCAACTATACATGGTGCAGTTGCTTTCCTGTTGCCAGAATTTATAATGGGAAGAAACTAAATGATCAATGACCTAAGTAACCTAAACACACTTCAATAAAACTAATGTAACATAATAATAACCATGATGAGAATAAATTAAATGATAAATGACCCAAGCAACANGTTGCCAGAATTTATAATGGGAAGAAACTAAATGATCAATGACCTAAGTAACCTAAACACACTTCAATAAAACTAATGTAACATAATAATAACCATGATGAGAATAAATTAAATGAGAAATGACCCAAGAAACACAAACACAATTCAATAAAACTAAAGTAACATAAAATAAAAACTTAAAAAGGAGAACAAAATCGATTGACAATTGTGTGCTTATCATGATCAACAGACGTTAGTAAAAAGAAGATACGTAATATTTAAGAAACCTATTTTATTAACAGGTGCGACACCTGGACGTGGAATACCTGAATCATTCGAGTCATTAACATCTGTATTTAAAAACAAATCAGATAAATATTGTGAGCAGATGATATATAGTGCTCCAGGAAGAGGATATAGTTTTAAAAACCATGCCTGCTTTCTTATTTGGTGGTCTTCCTCTTGGTCGCACACCTAAAGCAACGGTGTCGTTTTTCATGGATGTTCCACTGCCTCCATCTGTATTTAACACCAGCTTGGATAATTTATAAAGTAAAACGTAGTCATATGATTATAAGTAACAGGATATATCTATAACAAAAATAAACAAATCTGATCACCTTTGATGCGCCCTGATGGAATATCACCTTCACAAATAGATGAAACCGTGCTAGGCTTGTTTTTCTGAGTTTTCATAAAAATATACATAACCATTAGCAATGCAGTCTATAAAAAACAGGAGTCAACATCAACCAAAAAAATATAAATGTACGGCAACTATAATAAAACATCCCTACATTGTGACCTCTTTGTTGGTGTATCGTCTTCAAAAACGCATTGAGTGGTGTCATCTACATTCTTATGCGGACCTGAAAAGAATTTAATTTTAAAAATATATAGACCAAACATCGTACTCATAATAAAGAACATGATGATCAAGTATATTGCAATATGACCTCTAGATTGACCTACTGCTGTGTCAGTTCCAACCGTGGTCTCAGGTGCTAACCCTGGTTTGCGGTTTCCACCTTTAATATTGATAGTATTGATACAGATATGCATATTAGACATGTATGCAAAAAGTCAGTAAATTAAATGTAACACTTCAAGTATGTCTAATAACAATAAAACAAAAGGAAAATCTAAATAGACAACAATACCAATCAAAAACCTACGTATGTGTAATAGCAATAGATAAATCCACATATCTAAAAAGCTAGTGGTGTACCTGCCGTAGTTTTCTTAAACATCTCCTGATCCGGTGTTTTAGTTGCTGCTCGTTGCTTCTTTGCTACGAGAAAATTAACATCAACAACTAATCTAACGAATACAGTTTTCTTAACATCAGCAACTAATCAAACGAATGCAGTTTTCTTAAACCATATAAACTAAATAATAATACATCAGATAACGTATAATACTAATTCATCAAAACACGTATATTAACAGTTAACAACATACCAGGTGTAAGCCTCTTTAAGTTCCCTCCTTCTTGAGCTTTAGCTGCTTCTTGTTGCTTGTTTGCTGAAAAACACGAACGAATCCATCATCACATTAATAAAATAAGCACCCTATTAAAAACAGTGCATGAGATTTTATTTTTGATACCATTAGAAAGCCTCAATGAATGTCGTTGTGGCTGCATGTTTGGTTTACGCTTAAGCCGATTCTAAAAAGCATGTTAATGAATAATAGATATGTATATATAGACAACTTCTGGGTTACTATTTCTTAGGAGTGTGATAAGATCGATTCCATAATTATCCTAACACAAAACCGTATCATATATCACAATATATTTTCCTAAACATATCCCGATTCCGATAAAACTCTTGAATTTAAACAAAGCCTCATGTACACACTTAGCTTTATTTATGTTAATGCATCAAAGTGATCACAATTAATGGCTTATCTCCATTGGTTGAAGCATTTATTTGTGGATTAATGACCCAAGTTCGATTCTTGTAAAGGCTAATCTACATACTGAATTTTTAAAAAACAAAAATTTAAAACGAATAAAAAAAAAATTAAAAAAAACGTGGCATAAATATTAATTGATAGAAATTAAATAAAAAAAATATTGTATTGCCCAGTCATCGATGAGTCATCAATGACACTCCCTCCCAAAGAACTTCATAATGAGGAAATCAAATCAGTTGAGAAAACTGAAGAATTTCCCGAGGTCGAGCTCAAAGAACTTCCACCTCATCTCGAATACGCATTTTTGGAGGGTGATGATAAATTACCCGTCATAATTGCTAAAGATTTGAGTAATGAAGAAAAGGTTGCTCTCATAAAAGTTTTGAAGTCACACAAGCAAGCCATTGCTTGGAGACTCTCCGACATCAAGGGTATTGACCCTGGATTTTGTACTCACAAGATTCTTATGGAGGATGACTTCAAACCGGCAGTCCAACAACAAAGAAGGGTGAATCCTAAAATCTACGAGGTGATCAAACAAGAAGTTATCAAACTTCTTGATGCCGGATTGATTTACCCTATCTCGGATAGTCCTTGGGTGAGCCCCGTCCATTGCGTTCCTAAAAAGGGTGGCATAATTGTTGTCACTAATGAAGATAACGAGTTGATTCCAACTCGATTGGTTACGGGATGGCGCGTTTGTATTGATTATCGCAAGTTAAACGACGCCACCCGTAAAGACCACTTTCCTCTACCCTTCATGGACCAGATGCTCGAAGATTAGCGGGAAACGAGTACTATTCTTTCCTTGATGGTTTCTCGGGTTATTTTCAGATCCCCATTGATCCACAAGATCAAGAAAAACTACCTTCACGTGCCCCTACGGAACTTTTGCTTATAAGCGTATGCCTTTTGGTTTATGCAATGCTCCGGGCACGTTTCAGAGGTGTAGGATGTCCATATTCTCCGACATGATCGGAAAAACTATGGAGGTCTTCATGGATGACTTCTCGGTCATCGGGGATTCGTTTCAATCATGTCTCTCCCATTTAGACAACATGTTAAAACGTTGTAAAGATACGAATTTGTGTCTAAATTGGGAGAAGAGCCACTTTATGGTCAAAGAGGGCATTGTCCTCGGCCATAAGATTTCAAAAAACGGGATTGAGGTTGACAAAGCTAAAGTTGATGACATCGCTAAATTACCTCATCCCACTACCGTCAAAGGTAGGTCATGCCGGATTTTATCGTATTCAGTTCATGTAATGAATTAGGAATCTGCACAATACTTTAACTTTTTTATATCCCATCAGTAATATTTTGGTATGACCTTAATGAACCGACTAAATAGGGATATGAAAATTTAAACTCAATTAGGATCATTTATGTTAAATTAAAACATGTATGAAACTGTGATCAGGCCGCGCACAATCACTTTTGGTAAACCTGGTGTTGAGCTTGGCCATTGAAGGGTATCTGCTTAATGACTGAGTTTGGATCAAATGCCTAAACGTTAGTCAAATAAGCAAGCAACACAAGCTAAAACATAAAAATGATAACATGAGTTTTTATTTTTGGTTGATTGTTTTGATGTTTGGATATATTACATGAAAATCATAATATGAAATCGACGTATAAAGTGCTAATTTGGATATGCTATTTGATTTATTCATATACGTTAATTTATTTATTCCTTAGAAGGCATTACACTAGCCCTTCATTAATTTGTTTGTTAACTCACATGCCTACGACACATATTCGCAACTATACATGGAATTATGCTCATTATAATGCTAAATTTGTAAGGTTATGCAGTATAGCTGATAAGGCGAAAAGTGTACCGCTTTTCGGGGGTCATTTAAGCCCGAAATCGTATTTANGGGCTTTAACGAGCCAAAACTTAAGCCCAAAAAGGTTTTATGATCCAATGGGCTCAGGAACACATTGGGCCTGACCTTGGGGTCCTTTTAGGGTTATAAAATCAGTGGGCTTGGGTTCGGTCGGCCAGTGTACGAGAAAAGGCTTTAAACTGCTAAATGGGCTAATAAGCCCACGTATATACTTAAGGTTTTTTTAAGGAAAAATTGCCAAAGCCGATTAGCTTTGGGCTTGGGAAAACGACTAAACGAGCTTGTGAGATCAAAATAATTACGTATCTCGTTTGTCTAATGTATGAACAATGGGGTGAGACGTTAAAAATAGTATGTCGTGTGTTTAGTTTTGAAATGTCGAGGCTCATTTGGATCGACCAGAGGGGTTTTGAAAAACAGTTTTGGAACCAAAAATATTTCTAAGTGTTGAGGATTTTTGGAAAGTGTTGAGGGGACTTATAAACGTGTTCTAAAATGTGTTTATATGTTATAATATGTTACGAATATGCACTAAACCTTGTTAACCATATTGTGAATATTTAGTATAACTAATAATATGTATATGTCGTTAATGTGATTTCGAAAATATAAGAGCAAAGCAAATGCACATCAAAAAGGAATGAGAATTTTAAACAAGTTAAAAATAACTTACTTCACCACAAAAGGTGGGTAGAACGAGACGTAGAGACTTAGGATGGCTTGGAGAAGGTTGTAGCTCAATTCTTGGCACACCAAAGATTTAGGAGCAAGGTTTTTCTAAACCTTTGCTTGTTTCGAAACCCTTTTATCTTGGCCAAAGTATACGACGTTCACAGTGTATAAAAAGACTTAGAATATTTTTTGAAGTGTGATAAATGTTTAAGGGTGGTGTGCATGATCTCGTATACATGCATGTGATTATATAGGGGAGGAAAACGTGTGATAAAGAGATGAAATGATGAATATAGGACAATGAATAGGAGGTTAATAGTGTGCATTCATCCTTGTGATTACTTCCAACCGAGAAGAAAACGAGATGACCCAAGGTTTACGCTTGGTCTTTGGAAGGTCAAAGGTGTTGATATGATTAAGGTTGAAGTGAATAGAAGAGTTAGTAACATGAATCGTCCTTGTGGAGGTGTTAACGAAGAGAAAAAAACAAAAGAAATCATGGTGATTTGTTTGTTCATGTTGGGAGTTTATGGAAGTCAATGTGCATGTGTAAAATGTGATGAACTTAGCTAGTGAAGCGTTTGAAAGGTTTTGGGGTTTATACGAATAAGGTTTTAAGCTAAAACTCAATATTTGGTGATGAGTTGAAACACGAGTTGCGAGCTAAGTTTTGAAGATTTTTGAACGAGTAAATGTTCAAAATTTTGAAAATGGTTTGTTACATTCGAATCTCTGTAGCGAGGTGAATTAGGATACGCAAAAACATTCGTAGGTTGTTAAACTATTTTGGGAGAAAACGAGCCAAAGTAATAGTGCGTTGGATGAGTGAATTCGAAAAATAATAAGAGTTTGGTGGGCTTGGTGAGGTGTTCGTGGGCTGGGCTAATGAAAGAAAGAAAAGAAAAGAAATCAAAGGGTCCGTTTAGTGCATTGTGTTAACAAAGGAAGTGGGCCGAGGCCCAATGGGTCATGTAGGCCCATTTGACAAGCTTTGTGTATCGTGTCGAGTTCCAATATAGTTATCGAGTGTTTGTGGAAAGTTTCGTGAGCTCGGGAATTCGTTTGAATGTGTTTGGTTAATTGACGAAATTTATCGTTAAACGTTATATATATTAAATGTTAAAGGTTTTCAATTAAATTTGCGATTCTTAGACTATCAAGGGTTGTGTGTGAGCGTTCCTAGGTAAACGGTAATCACAAAACTCTTTGTGATTAGAAGTAGCATAGCATAACTAAAAAAAAAATTGTTACCGGTTAAAATGGTTATTAATTTACAGGATGATTTCTGAAAATCATAGGTTATAGCATATTATTATTCGGGGAAATTACGAGAGGCTACAGTACCTACCCCTTACAATGAATTCCGTCCTGGAATTCAAGTCTGAAAGGGTCGTCATGGGTATCTACGGGAAGAGGTGTGGGTATTTGGCACGAGTTTGATCTTCGCGTTCCCATGTATACTCTGGTCCTCGCTTAGAGTCCCAGCGAACCTTGACAAGGGGAATGCGGTGGTGTTTCAGTTGTTTGATCTCCCTATCCATGATTTCTACGGTTCTTCCGTAAAGACAAGTTTATCGTCGAGTTGGATTTCCTTTAAAGGAATGACGAGGGATTCGTCGGATAGGCATTTCTTAAGGTTGGATATGTGGAAGGTGTCGTGTACTCGGCTCAGTTCCTCTGGTAGCTCGAGCTTATATGCCACTGGTCCTATCCTTTCCAGGATCTTGAAAGGACCAATGTATCTGGGGTTTAGTTTTCCACGTTTACCGAAACGTACCATTCCTTTCCAAGGAGATACTTTCAACATGACTCTGTCTCCAATGTGGAATTCCATAGGTTTTCGCCACACGTCAGCGTAGCTTTTTTGACGGTCTCTGGCTGCTTGCAGACGTTGTCAGATTTTAACGATCTTTTCTGTTGTCTCGTGAACGAGATCGGGTCCAGTAAGTTGTACGTCTCCAACTTCGGCCCAACAAACAGGTGATCGACACTTTTAACCATAAAGTGCTTCGAAGGGTGCTGCCTCAATGCTAGCATGATAACTGTTGTTGTAGGAAAATTCCGCTAAAGGTAAGTGTCTATCCCAACCTTTACCGAAATCGATGACACACGCTCGTAGCATGTCCTCTAGGGTTTGGATGGTTCTCTCACTCTGACCATCNTCGACACTTTTAACCATAAAGTGCTTCGAAGGGTGCTGCCTCAATGCTAGCATGATAACTGTTGTTGTAGGAAAATTCCGCTAAAGGTAAGTGTCTATCCCAACCTTTACCGAAATCGATGACACACGCTCGTAGCATGTCCTCTAGGGTTTGGATGGTTCTCTCACTCTGACCATCAGTTTGGGGGTGATAAGCTGTACTCATATCTAATTTGGTTCCCAAGGCTTTTTGCAAAGACTTCCAAAATTAGATGTGAAACGGCTATCATGATCTGAGATGATCGAAATCGGCACTCCATGCCGGGAAACTATTTCCTTGAGATATAGTTGAGCGAGGGTATTCATGTCGTCGGTTTCTCTGATCGGTAGGAAGTGACCGGATTTGGTAAGTCGGTCGACGATGACCCAGATTGTGTCCAATCCGGCGGAGTTTTTGGGTAGTTTGTTAATGAAGTCCATAGTGATGCGTTCCGATTTCCATACGGGAAGCTCGGGTTGAATGAGAAGTCCAGAAGGCTTCTGTTGTTCTGCCTTTACTCTCGAGCAAGTCAAACATTTCCCGACATACTCAGCAATGTCGGCCTTCATGTTTGGCCACCAGTACAATTTCTTGATGTCCTGGTACATCTTGTCGGAGCCAGGGTGGATGGAGTATTTGGACTTGTGAGATTCGTGCATAATGAGATTACGAATGCCTCCGAAGAGAGGGACCCAGCTTCTGTCTTTGAAACAGAGCGTTCCATCTAGTCTCTTTACAAAACCATTCTTGTTCTCAGGCATGCCATAAATCTTTTCGTTAGGTCGATTCTCTTCCTTAAGAGCTTCGGATTGAGCAGAGAGGATTTGGAGGGAAGGGGTGAATGAATGGTCATTCCCAAATACCTGACCCTGAGTGGCTTAAGTCGTTCTTTCCGACTTAAAGTGTCTGCCAGGACGTTGGCTTTTCCTGGGTGATAACGGATTTCACAATCGTAGTCACTCAGTAATTCTAACCAGCGACGTTACCTCATGTTCAGTTCCTTCTGATCTAGGATGTGCTGGAGGCTCTTATAGTCGGTGAATACGGTACACTTAGTGTCGTAGAGGTAGTGTCTCCATAACTTAAGGGCGAATACTACTGCTCCTAGTTCTAAGTCGTGAGTCGTGTAATTCTCCTCATGTTTCTTCAGTTGTCGGGAGGCGTACACTATTACTGTGCTTCTTTGCATCAGTACGACACCTAAACCGTGAAATGAAGCATCGCAGTACACTACGAAATCTTCGCTTCCTTCCGGTAGGGCTAGTATGGGTGCTTCACAAAGCTTTTGCTTTAACAGCTAGAAAGCTGACTCCTCTGCTTCTCCCCAGACATACTTCTTGTTCTTTTGGGTTAGTTCGGTCAACGGCTTTGAGATTTTTGAGAAACCTTCTATAAATCTCCTGTAGTATCCGGCAAGACCTAAGAATTGGAGTATCTCCGTGGCGCTCGTAGGAGATGCCCAACCTTTTATGGCCTCTATCTTCGCGGGATCTATGTGAATACCTTGACTGTTGATGACGTGCCCAATAAATTGTACAGTTCGAATCCAAAAGTCACATTTGGAGAACTTGGCATACAATTTCTCCTCTTTGAGCAAACCCAAGATGATCCTCAGATGATCAGTGTGTTCCTTCTCGTTGCGAGAGTAGATTAGAATGTCGTTGATGAACACTATTACGAATTTATCCAGGTAGGGTTTGCACACTCGGTTCATTAAGTCCATGAACACCGCGGGTGCATTTGTTAAACCGAATGGCATTACTTGGAATTCGTAATGTCCGTAACGCGTTCTAAAGGCGGTTTTGGGAATGTCCTCCTCTCGGACTCTCAACTGATGGTATCCGGACCTTAGGTCGATCTTCGAGTAAACACTCGATCCTTATAGTTGGTCAAACAAGTCGTCTATCCTAGGTAGGGGGTATCGGTTCTTCACGGTGAGTTTGTTTAATTCCCGATAGTCGACACACATTCGAAAAGATTCATCTTTCTTCTTAACGAATAGGACAGGAGCTCCCCAGGGTGATGAGCTCGGTCGGATAAAACCTTTATCTGACAACTCTTTCAGTTGCTCTGCCAATTCCTTCATTTCAGATGGCGCTAACCTATAAGGTGCTTTCGCCACTGGTGCCGCTCCAGACACTAGTTCAATCTGAAATTCTACTTGGTGAGCAGGCGGGAGTCCGGGCAAATCTTCGGGGAATACTTCGGGAATTTCCTTGACTACAGGAACATCTTTAAGTCGCTTCTCTTTAGACTTGTTTTCCGATACATGAGCCATGAATACTTGGCATCCTTCGTTCATATATTTTACTACTCGTATGTCTGAGATTATACCATAACGAGTTTTATTCTTGTCGCCATGGATGATGAGGGTTTCATTAGCGAGTGGGATGTGAACGGCTTTCTCGTTGCAGAGAATCCGGGCACGATGTCTGGATAACCAATCCATACCGATGACGGCGTCGAAACTTCCTAGTGGAATAGGCATAAGGTCGATGGGGAATGGTTTATCTCTTAGGGTTAGGGTGCAATTTTGAAGAATAGCGTTGGTACCGATTAGGTTTCCATTAGCCATTTCTATCTCATAAGTAGTGTGAAGTTGGGAGGGGGCGACGTTAAGTAGAGGGGAAAATGCGGTGGAGACAAAACTCTTGTCTGCTCCAGAATCAAACAATATTCGAGCACTATGTTGATTTAGTAAGAACGTACCCGTGACAACATCAGGGTCCAGCGTTGCGTCTTCTTCTTTCAACACATATGCTCTTGCCCGAGCATTGTTCTGCTCGCCGTTTCCTTTCGGGCAGCGATTCTTGAAGTGTCCTACTTCTCCGCAGGAATAGCAAGTTCGAGCAATGGGTTGTAAGTTGCTTCCAGTAGCGGGACTTTGGCAATCCTTAGCCTGATGGCCCACTTTCTGGCATCTCAAGCACTTGGTCGTACAAGGCCCATTGTGATGAAGTTTGCACTTGTTACACTGGGGTTTCTGACCTTAGTATTCCTTACCTTCAGTCGCAGTGTAGGCTTTGGCGATCTCTTGCCTTCTGTTCTGTTGGTTGTGGTGAGTGTTGCGATTGGGTTGGTTCGGGTGGTTGTTACGGTGAGTATTGTTGCCGGAGTTGTGGTTGCGAGGATAGGTGTTGTTGTGGTGATGAGTAGTCCTCTTGTCATCGAGTTTCCTCTTGAGTTCGTTGTTGCACTTGACCTCACGGTCTAGCAGTCTCTGTGCGAGTTCTATTGCTGCTTTCAGGTTGGGTGGGTTTGATGAAGTGACGTTTCCTTCAATACTACGGGGAAGTCCTTCGACATACTTTTCCAGTTCCTTCTCAAGATCTGGCACTACGGTAGGACATAGCACCTTAAGCTCTTGGAACCTTCGATTGTAAGTCTTAAGATCCACTCCTTTGACTACTAGTTGATGAAACTCATCTTCTAGTTTCCTTAGTTCAGAGCGAGGGCAGTATTTCTTCATGATCTTGGCCTTGAACTCAGCCCACGGAAGTTGGTATGCTGTTATGTGTCCCATAGTCTAGACAGTAGCGTTCCACCATGACAAGGCGTCTTGCATGAGAGTTCCTGTGGCGAAAGTGACCTTGTTCTCTTTGGTGCAACCGCTTCTCTGAAAGACGGTTTCAACTCGTTTGAACCAGTGAGCAAGCTTGGTCACTCCTTCAATGCCCTTGTAGGAAGTGGGTTGGCAACTCATGAAGTCTTTGTAGGTACACCTACGGTTTACAGTTGGCGCGCTTTCTCCGATAGGCATGCAAGTACCACTGTTGCGAGCATTGGCTGCTGCCTGATCAGCTAAGACTACGTTAACTCCGTCAGCTATTTCCCTGCGAATGGCTTCGGGAGTCATGGCGGGTGCGGAAGTTGCGGTTTCAGGGGTTACGGTTTCGGGAGTTGCGATTCTAGTTGCTTTCCTTGTGCGAGCCATTTGTCTATCAATAGCGCAAGAAAACACACGTTTAGAATTTCGCACAGAAGAATGAAAACGGTAGATGATCGAATGGGGTTTAGAATAAGATAGTCGCATAATAACCAAGAATAAGATGATTAACTATGGTTCATATCTGTCAATACAAGTAAATACCATAAATATTATCACAACATATTTGAATTAGTTCACAACACATATGAAACATAAATGATTAAGTTAACTTGTAGGAACCAACATCTCATAGGAGAATCATAATGCATAAGTTAATGAAAACAACCATGGAATACATAATCACATCAATATAGTACATCCACACAACATACGATCAATAACTTGTTTAGTTGTTTTACAAAAACATACAGATACAAGGTTTTTTATTAATACATTGGCAGGCTAAGATAAATCCTAGCTATACTAATATATCTCTGATCTATGGTCCTCCAGGCGCACCGTCCAAGCGGAGCTGAAGATTCACAACCATATCCATCAAAATCTCAACTGTCTGGTCTCGAGCTCTGTCCCTAACCTGGGAATCCTCAACCATGTGTCTAAGGATCAGAACCTGCGAGCTAACTCGGTCGAGCTCAGAGTCTAGAGTCTCAATCACTATCTGCATCCAAGTGATGGCCACTACGAGTCAGGTGATAGTCTTAATGGCGTTCTGTAGACGAGTACCTACCTGCCCGAAAACTGCCTTCATCGATAACTGACCAATCACGAGGTTCTCTACCTCATAAGCTAGGTTCTCGATGTGCTCTCGAGGGAAGTCGTCAAGGATGTCCACGATATCGTCCAAACGATCCTCATGACGGACTAGTCGGGCTGCCAGTAGGGGTACGGTGTGGTGAAGGGGTTCTCCAGTGACTGGAAGAGTCCTCGAAGTAACTGAAGACGAACTCTCTCCTAGTTCCCTAGTGCTCGGGGCACCCTCTTGGGATCT
>LBNU01019234.1:1811-23830 GCA_014162995.1 Artemisia annua
ACCTTCATTAATAAGCTTAATGTAATAAGGTTCCATCTCGTTCAAATAGCAAAGCATTCGCTTTTTCCATTTGTTAAATTTACCAACTTCAAGTCGGGGAGCAGTAGCAGAGTAGCTTCCTCCCTTTTTATCGACTAGTTGGGGTACATCATTATCAGCCATTTTGGGATCTTGATTTTAAAAACTTTGAGCACTCTGTGGTTTTAAAAAAGTTTTATAAACCAGAGGCTCTGATACCACTTGTTGGTCCCGTTTACCCGGTTAAGTTAACTATGAAGTTAATCTAACCGTGTATTATGGCATAATGATGTAATGAAGTTCTTTGATAAAAACAAGATATAAAAGTAAAACGTAAATCAAAACACAAGGTAATTTTCAATGTTTAATTCTTATTTGAAATGAATCAAAGAATTATACCCAAGTGTTTGCGGAATAAATACTTGGGATTGAAACGACAAGTATGGTGTGTTTCTCCTCACTAAACTTAAGCTATGCTTAAGTGACAACTAAGGTACAATCGAGCTATCTCGAGTACAAGTATGTTCTTTGGAGGAGAAAAGGGTTTGTGAATGTCTAAGCATTAATTACACAAACTTTACCTTTTCTCCTCTTTATGATCCTATTTATACACAAGTATAATACATACTATTGTCCAATGGATTAAAGACTTCATAAGATAAATCTTTAGAAGATCTTGTTTACTGTTAAAGGCAACCCATATTGGGTTAGAAGACATATAACCTTTTTAGGCTTAGGCTGGATTGTAGCCAAATAAGGAAAGTTTGACTTATAAAGTGATAAAGCACTTTATTAGAACAGTTCAAACTTTCCCTCCCAATCCCGCCTATTCTTCAGTCTTCAGGTAGCTTTCTTCAGTCTTCATAGTTGGTGAGGAGACTTGGGGATTCAGTGAGCTACTGTCATCACTCACTGAATCCATCATCTTCTTCTTTGTCTTAGATGCCATTCACTGAGAGTCCGCCTCACTGAACGGAAAACCTTTCTTCGTTAGGCTTGTTCTAAACATCCTGAAGATGACTCACTGAGTGACTGTTCACTCAGTGACTTGATTATTTTTAAGGGAATCCAACACTTAGGTTATTTTATGTTCAAATCCTAGTTAAAGAACGCTTGGGTACTTTCAGTGACCCAACACTACGCCGTAGAGAGATCGAGGCCACCGAATCTTATAAATACAAGCCCTAATTTAGTCAAAATTCATCATTCACACCAAGGCTCGACTTAGGGTTTACTCAAGGACGAAAACCACCACTTTCAAGTTGCAATCCAAGGGAGAAGACACCATGATTCATCATCATCAATAGATCGAGTTAGTTTGATTAATCTAACACTTTTTTATCATTGCCTTTGATTTATACATTGTTCTAGATACTAAAACTATGATTCTCGGCTAAACACTTCTTGTCTTAGCCTCGTTATGATTCTATGACTATGTTGATTTGATTTTATTTTATTTGTTTAGTTATTGATTATATTGGATATTTTATAAGCTTGTCATTAAATCTTTTCGTTTTGGTATTGATTATGATCACTTATTTGAAGATAGGTTAGTGATTAGGTCACTAGCTAAAAACTAAACTATTAGATTGACTACCGGACTACATATCCCTCACAGTTGTCGGGGTATGAACATTATCTTTGCTTAGGTGAGACTAGTTGATTAAAAAGTGCAAGTAAACAATTGTTAGTGAACACTAATAGGTGTTTAATGCTAAGAAGTGAGATTGTTAGCATAGACAAATAATATAGAGTAGTTGGGTATCTTAAACACAAAAACCTAGTTGGTTACTTACTATAGACTTTGGATTTAATTAACTATGGTTTATAGGCTTAAGTTGCAATGAACAATATTGGGCTTAGGTGATATTAGAACCAATGATAAAATCATAAACTAGGCTAAAATCATGTCATTAGACTCATATGGGATTAACGAGGTTAATAACATTTCTTCCTTGATTGATTATATCTTATTTCATTCTACTTTTATTTGTTATTTAAGTCTAATTAGTTTCTTAAGATATATATGCGTCGATTTAAAGCTCAACATGTGATTTTAAACTGCTTTCATTAGTTTAGATATTGTTTCTTATTAATTACCAAATAACTAGCTTTAGGTGGGGATTGACGTCATATCCAAACTATCTTCCCAACTTAATCTCTTGGGCCAACTCTGAATCTCAACATAGCCACTAAGCTCTGTTTTGATAACGTTATTCAAACAGCTAATTGGGTCCTTTGGAGATACCGAAACCGTGTTTGCTTCAATCTAAAGCCCCCTATGAAGGACACCCTCGGCGAGCAAGTAAAGGTGTTATCCTACTCTTGGATCTCAAACAGAAGTAGGAATTCTCATCCAAATTGGATTGGCTGGATTTACGATCCAGTAGCATCTTGTATGAACATATTGTAATCTTTTTCTAGCCTTGCTAGTTGCTTCGTTCGAAAAAAATAAATAAATAAATAATAAAAAAAATGACAACAACAACTAGCTTTAGGCTTCGCGGATATTTAGCCATAACAGGGTATATATATGCATACCATGTGATTTCTTCTTCTAGTGTAAAAAGAAATTAGTATGAAGGTTTTCTTAATTTACTTATGAAGAGTGTATACCCATTAAAAATAGGGTGCATACCCTAGTCAAGTTAGCCATCATTCAAATCTTCAAATGATAAAATTAAAAATTAAAAATAAAACAAGAAAGCCAAAGATGAGGCCCATCCCATTTTAATTGTCTTCTAAAGTTAATATTTTCTTAAAAATCAAATTTACATTAACAAGATTTTTTCATAAAGACCTCCTTTTAAATGGTTATTTACTTTAGGATTTCGAATATAATTAGACATTAGGATTTTTCATGTGTATGATTTAAGATTTATAATTATTAGTACTTGTTTCATTTTTGTCTTCTTTTTTGTAAAAACTATTGTTTTGATTTTGTTTGACTAATACCAAATTCAAACCGATATAAATTAACTAGTTTGAATATGTAACGAATTTACTCTCAAGTAAATAAAAACCAATTTTAGTAACTAGGATCCATAACACAAGAGTAATCGTGCATAACCCGAACTTTTGAAAATCCCGGCCCAAAAAAAGATTTACCGATATTTTTACCAAAATAGCTCACACCCTACTCTAAATTTCTAGATCTGCCACTGCCATTCCTGATACTTACTATAGTTACACTAGTACACGATAGGGTATACTGTTTTTAAGTGTGTAGAAATAGTCTAAGTAACATAGGTTATAAATTTAATACTAGATATTAACACATCACCTGAGATTCCAGGCCAAACAGTGAAGCCACAATCATTGACAACAGTAATAGTAGACCCCGAAGCTCCTGCAGAAATGGAAAAGTTGATACTCAGAACAAATTCTTAGTGGGTGTGTATGTGCGCGAGTAATTAAGATACAGAGGGACTGAAATACCATTAAAAAATAAGTAGAAAAGAAAAAACACAATATGAGGAAGCATTGCACCATGAAAATGTGATGACAATGAGGCCGATGAAGCCATTGTTAAACAATTAAACAAAACAAAGGTACTCCTCTTTTAATGGTACTAATTTACTATGGTAGCATGTCTTGTTCCGCGTACTGATTTTTTTATATGATAAGTAATAATCAATTTTATATTCTTCCATGTGTCCCACGATCAAATTAAAACTACTAAAGTAATCTCAACAAAGGGTGCTTTTGCTTACCAAGTGTAGACTACGGTGTCGATGTAATCAGCTGTCTGTGTATGCAAGTCTTTGATCAACTTTCTCGTACAACCGGCCCACCCATACATTCTCTATTTCACAAGCTTCATGTTTTGAATCTCGGCACCAGCTTTTGCAACAATATCAATTTTATATTGTTGATCTTATTTTTCTACTTCGATTTATTTTATTTTATTTTTTTGTTCTTAGAGTGCTCGGTATAGAGCAGCTGAATAGCACGTTCTTCGACGGTGTGTGCAAGTAAACAAGCTATAAGATTTTTCGTAAAGATTAAAAGTGTATGAAATATGAAAGAGTGGATGAAAATGTGTGAAAATATATATAACTAGTGATTTGGTTATATTTGAGAAATGAATATTAAAAGTAAGTATTTATATGCGAAAATATGAGTTTTTGTTTTTTTTAAACGTTATATAACGTTAACATTTCAAATTCAAAAAAAATATAAAAAATAAATAAAATAAAAACGCTAGTTGGTGCATGGCATGTGGCCTTGCAAAACGGCGCCGCCATTCATTCGTTGTTGGTCGAATGGCGGACGAATACCCGCCTATACTGAAATCTCTTATCCGTTTCTTTTGCTTATTTTTATTTTTATTTTTATTTTAAGTTGTTCCTCTAGTGCTTTACATCTATTTTATAATGAGAGTAATGATAGTGCATAGTTGGTGACATTCCAATAATTAAGGGTGAAAAGGGGTTATATGGGTCAGATTAAGTTAATTAATCAGAAACAAAAAGTAACCACCACCTCCAAAATGCTGAGAACGAATTAGAAACTTTCATGACTAATAAGATGAGTGGCCCGTCTTTAACTAGCCTTTTATAGTTAAGCAAATTTTTTCACTGAAAACGTTTTATTAAGAATGACATGCTAATTGTGCATAAGCAACTACTTTCCTTACTCTGTGCATGAAGAATGTTGCATTGAGAAGCATAGATATCATATATGATGTTGTCATGGTGTTGGTCTATCTGTTGCAATTTCTTGCACAAAAATCACTGCTACCACTACAAGAAAAAGGAGAACACGCAACGAAACTTTGGCAATGACACATATGTCCTAGCCAAAGTAGTAGTAATAATAATAATAATAATAATAATAATAATAATAATAATAATAATAATAATAATAATAAACTCACTTGAAGACTTTGACCGGTAAGAACGGGCATAAATTTTCAACCCAGCCATTTGGTGAGCACATGTCCTCACCAAATGGTTGACCAATTCTTTTTCCCCAACTTATCCATTTTGGCCAATTGTTCTCACTATTTTTTTCGCCAACCCTTCGACGAGGACATATCCTCGCCAAAAGGTTGACTAAAGGATAAATTTAACTACGTGATTATCGTTTTGGTAAATAGTTTGGGCGAAAACATGTTCTTGCCAAAAGTTATTATTTCTAGGGACTTATGTTTGCGGCTATGTATAATTATGGTTTGCGGATTTTTTAAAGTTAAATACAATATTTAATTTAGCAAATTTTTGGTGTGGTAGCAAATTTGGTATCTTTGTACTGGGTGAAAACAAGAAGTGAAAGCAGGTTGATTTTTTTCGTAAAAAATCTAAAAATTACCCATTTAACAGCAATATGCTGCAAAATAGGTCAGGTACTAAAGACTAAAGTTGATTAATCATACTAGACTTTTGGAGAGAACTTGTCCTCATAAAAAATCTAGTGGGCGGGATCATTTTGTTTTAAAGAATGATTAATTAATTAATCTAATTATATAAAGGGTAAAAATGAATGAAAATGATCTAAGAGTATAAATGTCAAAATATCAAAAATTATAGTGTGCAAATAAATTTGTGGAGTGTGCAAATTATCACTCTTATATAAAACATTTGACCAGGACAAGTCCTCGCCAAAGGTGTGGTGGGACCCGGTTGTGTAACTTTGACCGAGAAAAAGCTTGGCCCACTTGTCATTGCCAAAGGTCGAAAAAGTATCATCGCCAAGTTTCACGACCATGTTTTGGTGAGGACTTTTTGGATAGGATTTGTCCTCTCCACGAATCTTTAACAAGAACTTGTCCTCTCAAAACGCCTCAAATGTTGTAATGCACATTAATATACCTCAAGAACTGTTGTACAAAAAATGGAATCAGTCTCTTTACTCAAGGATTTACCTTAAGTTATGAGTATGATTTGTCTATACTTCACCTATCCATACCTTGCTCAAACAGGATTCAATATTGTTGATATACATAACAAGATATTCCCAACTTTGGTCCTTCGATTCCAACGCATTCCTTAGTTGCCATGAGCTTCCACGCCTGAACCATTAGTTAATAATTACTAAATTGTAGCTTCATGTATGTTGGGAAGATGTAATGTTTGTTCCACTGTGCATTGTCAAGTATAGTTAACGTTCTTTGGTCACTTGAGCCGTCCCATGAAATTTGAAGGCCATGTGCTATAGTTTTAAAATAGGGCCTTTAACGATGTATATCGAGTAATTATAAGAATCAGCAAATGATAGTTTCACTATAAATTAATTATTGATCAAATAACAACCTACTAGTCTCATTCTCGATTTTAATTGCAACCATCGACTTTCAAAACCCATAGTATAACTACACTTTTTAAGGAAAATGGGCTCACATATTTATTTCAAATATATATCATAGCTAAAATTGATTTTCCCAAAGCATATTTCACGTGAAGGTTTAGATGCTAAAAGATATGGGTAAAAATTAAATATTACAAAAAGCAAGGGTTATAATTTAAAAGTTAATATAATTAAACAAAGTTAAAAAAACAAAACAAAACATAGGCCCACGCAACCTCAGTCGGTTGTCTTCTCCACAATAAAACGCAGCTTACTTTCCTTCATTAATAAGCAGGCTAGAACTTATCTTTTTCTATGATAAAAATCATCCATTTCCTTACTAAACCATATGTGAACAATGCTAAATCCTCCAAAAACGATTTTATACTTATCTTGAAGTTTAAGAAATTGGGTGCCCTTAAAAAACGGAGGCCCTGTGCGGTTGCACATCCCGCACATGCCCAAATCCGGGCCTGTTGGTCACTATAGTATTAATTTCTTTTATGTGGCCATCTCACTTAGTAAGTACGTGTAAAATCTAGTCATATATCACCAATAAGAGTGCAAGGTGTGGTACTGACGAATAACAAATTATTTGTCTGTCACCTCAACATTAACTCATCACCCTGACACCTTACCAATAACACACAACTGACCAACAACCAAAATACCCCCCCNAAAAAAAAAAAAAAAAAAAAAAAAAAAAAAAAAAAAAAAAAAAATAAAAAAAAAAAAAAAAAAAAAAAAAAAAAAAAAAAAAAAAAAAAAAAAAGGCACATGTGATTGGAGTGGCTAAAGTGACGAACATAGGGCGAATAACACGAGAGACTGTGCACTAGAACATGTTGTTCGTCCGTTGTTGGTTGCTTTGGCGGACGAAAAATGCCCCACACCGAGTTCTCTAATGTAGCAAGATCCTCTAATCTACATTGGGGATATCTTGTTATTTATTTATGACAATACTTACAAATTCTTCTGGTGATGATTTCCAGGAATAAGACTCCAAAGCTAAAGATATCAGATTTCTCCGAGAAAGTCCCTCACACAATAGAAAGGATATTTTAGGTTAGATGGTATCGTATATGACAAATGAAATTTTTATGTAAAATGTATCACCATTACTACAATATAGACCTTTAGGCCGGTCCGAAGGACCTTTTAGACCGGTGCCCAAACACGTCTAAATGAGGGGAAGTCCAAAATCCTTCTTTACATACAGTCTAGTCTAAGCACCGGTCTCAAACTAAAGCGAAGTTATAGCATCGGTGGTTATCATTATAACCTGGCTCTATTTGGTTTCCAAATAAACATTATTTTGAGCTAGGACGCACAATCTAGAAAAGCAAGCAGCACCAAAACACATATCGAAACAAAAAGCAACCCCAAAAGACCTCTGGAACAACAAGCAATCTCGACTATATAGTAGCGTTCTGATGTGCAGCAAAGAGCCTAGCAAAAAGCATACATACCAACATATTAATTATATATAATACTTGTTACATTGGCAACAAAAAGTACGATAACCACCTGATATATTGGCGTATCCTTAAAGAACAAAACAATTAACCACTTTACAAACATTTTAACATATTTTCTAATCACTTGATAAATGACTCATTCACGATAGGCAGAGCCAGTGATATGTGAGGGTGGCCAATTGACCCTCCTAAGTGATTGCTAAATGCTAATAGTAGGATTAAGCAAGGCTGTCAAACTCGCGAGTTTACACGTAAGATCGTACGATCTTACGTCACCAGTCAAAATCGTGTAGGATCGTGGTAGGATCGCATCTGAGGTAGGATCGTAAGTAAGATCGTAGGATCGCACGTAAGATCGTAAGATCGACACGCGATCCGAGTTCACTATTTTTTTTTTAAATCTTTTAAGTCCATCGCACTTGCTTAGGCCAAAAAAAACAAACGTGTGTTTACTAATGTCTAATAAATAAACCACTATTGTTTCATTTTCTAAATAGATTTTAATTTATACATAGTTTTCTACTTTTCTAAATAGATTATAGTCAAAAAGTGTTCAATAGTTTAATTTACTTTACTTCACTGTGATTAAACTAATCAAAGGGTATGTTTTGGAATGCCACTTATGAAACGTTTGTTTTCTTGAAATCATGTTGATGGCTCGTATGTTTTGAGACATTTAGGATCTATGTTATATAATATTATTCCACTAAATCGTTAATGTAGCAATTGAAATTTGACTTTTTTGTGTTTTACTATTACTTTGGTGTTTGAAATTTGAACTTTGTCATGATATTATATCAATTTATCTTTTGACGTTGAGCAGAAATATAAAACGGTTTGACTCGTATATCATTTGTTTACAAAATATGATAAATTGGTAGGATCGTAGGATCGCGATCCGATCCTACGATCTCGATCTTGCAAAAAAAAAACGATCCTGCACGGGATCGCGATCTTGACAGCCTTGGAATTAAGTATCTAAACTTGGGGATTTATATTATTCTCATTTAAGTATCTAATTGACCCCAATAAATTATTGTGTTGACCCCACCGGTTGCACTTAAAATGTAAAACTAACGAGTGGCAGTAACCCGTCGCGTTGCGACGGGAGTATTTATAAAAGTTTGCATTGTAATATGATACTTGATAGTTATGTGAAACCTAGTGGTTATATTAGTTCAGCTGGGATACTCCGTAATTTGTTAGAGTAATAAATTTCCCATATTTCACAAATTTAAAAATGTTAAACATGATGCAAGAAGATTGGCCATCGTTTTTGTTCTGTTACAATGTGGATGGATAATTTTTTTCGTAATTGGCTCACATATTTCTGTTACGATGTGGATGGATAGAAGGTGCATGGCACTAGAATTGAGCGTGACACGTGTTAGTGTGTAAGTTCTAACAAAAGATGGACTAGACATGGGCCTGAAAGCTTACATGACGCTGGAATGTTGGGCTCTTCTGCATGGGCTTGTCACAGAAAATATTATTTTACTACAGATTGTTGTGCCTTGTTATATATACTCCGTGATAGAGTGAAAAAAATGATGTCTTTATTGTTTAAATATTTCTGTGTATGTAAAGCTAACACAAATTTTAAACTTATTTGATAGATTAACGGTTTATTTTGAAAGTTCTTTTATTTGAAAACTTATATATATATATATATATATATATATATATATATATATATATATATATATATATATATATATATATATATATATATATATATATATGTGTGTGTATATATATATATATATATATATATATATATATATATATGTATATATATATATATATATATATATATATATATATTAAACGTAAACATTTTTTATGAAATTGTACGTATGTCAAAAGCATATCAATGGGCTCGTTTTGTACGTTATCGAAAGACCTTTTTGCTAGTATTTTTTTTGTTCAACAAATTGCATGATATCTGTTAAATACTTAGTAAATAAAGTTTGTTGTATAAAAAACTTGTAAACGGTAAAAAGTTGAAGGTTTGATTGTAAAAAGTTTTTTTCTAAAAGTTGTTTATGGGCCCCATTTTATGATATTTTTTATTGCTTTGTGGCGATTTTCTGTTTTTTTAATTCGTTTGTGGCACCACCATTTTTTTAGAATTTTTTATTTGTTTGTGGGTAAGGATTTTATGAATTTTATATTTGTTTGTGGCACCAATGAGGAATAGCCAACGCATAAACATTGTTTTATCTAGTTCATACGACGGACATAAACATTATTTTATCTCTACGGTAAGAATAATATTTTAAAGGCATCGGACTCTGGTCCACCAACAATGTTATATATAGTTAATGTAATAGTAATTTGGCTTCGTCTATGCCCGAGGAAAAAAAGATATTTTTTGAGAATATACAACTATCCAACATTCCATCAAAATAACATGTGAAGGATTCTATTTTTGAGTAATCATGGATTCCTAACTCTTGGCTGACTTATCTAGCCGAGTGCCACACACACTCTCAAACCTTGCCCTTCACGGAGGTTGGCGTGGCCACAAGTGAAGGATTCTAGACTTCTAGTACATGAAACATCAGAACAAAGCGTGAGGCTCTTTATTACAATTTCTCTAACACTTGGTTGGTGTTATTTGTTTAGTTTAGTGATGTAACTCTTGGCTGACTTATCTAGCCGAGTGCCACACACACTCTCAAACCTTGCCCTTCACGGAGGTTGGCGTGGCCACAAGTGAAGGATTCTAGACTTCTAGTACATGAAACATCAGAACAAAGCGTGAGGTTCTTTATTACAATCTCTCTAACACTTGGTTGGTGTTATTTGTTTAGCTTAGTGATGTAACTAAAGTACATGCCATGAAACCATCAAAGTGACATGATCAAAGAACAATAAACATAAACCCCACATACATCGTGAAATGTTTTTGGAACCAAATCATTACTCAAATGATGGTATAAAAAAACCTTATTTAATAGGCTCAAATAATTCTCTGTCTTTCAATCAAACACAAACAAGGACTTAGAAACCCATTTTCCCAAAGCTAAATTCGAAAAGCAAACACAGTCATGTAAGTATGTTTGAGGCGAAGCTTTATGAGACCATAAACTTATAAAATAAGCTCATAATAGTATGACGGATTAGAATTCCTTTGTCTTTAAATCAACCTAATTAGTCATGTTAAAGTTTGTCAAATTAAACATAAACGTGAGTCTAATGTATCGTTTCAAAAAGGTTTGAGAGTTGACATTTAGAAGTTCGACAATTCGGAGTATAATAAGCAAATAACTACTTGTTTTATCACAGATTATATTTGTTGCTTGTTTGGAAAAGTTAAGAGGAAAAGAAACGGGATTATATTGGGATTATATTTGATGATTGTTTGAGAAAGTTAAGAGGAAAAGAAACTGACGGAACATGTTTTATTGACAAACACCCCGAGAAAAGTTCAACAAAGATAATAAATTCTCTAAATATCAAATGGTCAAATTATCGTCATATTTCTTTATCAAATTAACAAAACTCATTTTTATCTTTCTTTTTAAAAATTAAATATCTTACAATCTTTTAATCGTTACGCAAAACGAATTATAACGTCGTGATGAAAATTAAATCATAATTCTATAGAGAGACACTTCTATATATACTTTCGATTCGACAAACTTTTTTTTTCTAGTTTTCTTGTTAGAGTGAAATTTCCGCCTTAAAAATAACCGTTTGATTTGTTTTTATAAAATTTACATGTGATTTTGTGAAATCATATGAGATTTTTAAAATAACAGATCAAATGTCACATGTGATTTGTGAAGTAACACGTGATTTTAAAATAACAAATCATAAAGTGATTTTACAAAGCGAAAGTTTCAACATAAAAGATCGAAAAAAGAGTTCGACGAAAGTATATTAAAGCGGTCGTCTACTGAAAAATAAGAAAAAATAAATCGTCGCAATAGTGTTTCATTGTTTAACGATTTACTGTTTGTAAGATATTTTATTAAAAAAATAATAGAAAGTTTTTTTTTTTTTTTTTTTTTTTTTTTTTTTTTTTTTTTTTTTTTTTTTTTTTTTTTTTGGGGCGGACTACCATTTTGGATAGCCCGGGAGTCATCACAGTGAACAACCATGGCTACATGCGGATATATGGTTTTAGAAGCGATTGAGGATTCTTTGTTCTTATAAAGATAAAATATACAAATCAAAACAAATGTTGTGTAGAAAGATTTCGCATTTTAACCGACAAAATATACTTTGTTCTTGCGAATAATTTATTAATTTTTATTTTCTCTTATTAGATGAATATTTATTTTTTTTCATTCTTAATGAATTCATAAATAGGCTTATTTTTTTGTGATAATCTCATTATAATTTATATTAAAAACATTCTTACTTTTATGTAGATTTTTTTTTAAATTACGATCTTTGACAAGAATTCCTTCTTAACTCATATGGCATTCCTAATATACCGTGAATTCCCAATTTGACGAAAAGCTTGAGTATGGCGCCGATTACGTAATGCGTTTCCATAATAGCAGGTTTACAAAATTATTTTCATTAATACGTAATGATTAAGATTGTTGCAGTATATAAGATGATTGGCTTGGATTGTGCAAACAATTTTGGACCATCACATGTCCTAGGGAAGAATTTGCAAGAAGTTTCAAAATCTATAAATTTGACCTTACTAGTGGTAAATCGTCTCGAAAAAAGTAATTATTCGATGGAGCACTAGAAGGTATCGTTAGAAACTGTAATTATAATTTCTATTTTATGTTGAGTTGCCAATTGATTGAGTTGCACCATGTCTCTGTACAGAAATACTATCCTTTAACGCGCTATAATTAGATAGACAAATTAAGCATTTGTAGTCTATTCCACTATATTATCTATATTTTTCAATAGGAATTGTTATATTTGGCCCTGCTCTTCCCTTATGTTCAGAGTACGGTGCTTTTTACTCTTATTAAGCTATAGTAAATATTATATCGTCATTACATTTATTATGTCATTTTATAGTTTTATTCTATTTTAGAGTGATTTTGATTTTGTTAGTTATTATATGAGTTATGATTATAGTTATTAAGTTAGATAGTAAGAAATATGACCAATTGATTTTGGTAAGACAATGGTGTAGTTTGGATACTATATATAATACAAAACAAGTGTATTTGAAAAGTAATAAACTAGTCTTGGCATTGCAAGAAACTAGTGGGAAAAATCATTAATTTCTTTACCTGATATACGGATTGGATGCCTCAACTGATCGTTGATTGGTAATTGATAATATATAATAAAACCTTTAACACAATTTCAAAAACCAAGAATCACATCACACACACAATCCAGTTACCAAAAAGTATTGGGTCTTCAATTCGACCATTAAGAATGTTATTTGATTATTGGTTTACAGGAGCTGTAATTTATTAGATCAATCAATGGCAATCAAGTCAAAAGTTAAGTTATAGTTTTTTAATTTCATTCAATTAAGTTTTAATTTGGATTATTTAAAGATTTAGAGTCATGATTTGGTATTTTTGAATTAATTCGAATTGAGATGTATAATAATTTTTGGGGATAAGTGATTAGATATACGAGTAGAATTACAGCTAGCTATGACACAGAAGAGTAGGGTGGGGAAGATCCAACACTTTCTTTATTTTGGGATTAAATCTATTTAGACGTAAATTTAGGAATTACCCCATTCGGTTTATGATGGCGTTTTGAATACCTTCTCATAGAAATTGGGATATTGTTATACAATCTTTGAATGAACTAATTTTATTTGCAAAATATAGCTTAAGATTCCCAGCCAATTATGTATATAGAAAACAACAATTACCTTTCTTTCAAATCCATTTTCTATGTGATAGATGATAACACCGTCGAAATACGCAGATACAACATCTCCTTGATAATATTAGAGATACACTTATTTGAAGAATTTGAGTTGTCTACGATTTCATTTTCATTTATAATTTGAGAATATACAATAAAAAAGAAAAATAACAATAATAGAAATAGAATAATAGCAACTTTTTCGACTTTCTCTAGACAACTCATACTGAACTGGGAGGTCGAGGAGAGTTGATAGTATGAGGAAAGTGTAAGTTTTTGTGTTATAGTTTTATTTGATGTCATCTCCTTATAGTATTTTTTGGTTTTATTATTATCTTATGTTTTCCCGCAAATTTTAATGAAGAGGATTTGGACTTAACCATTTGAATATGGAGGGTAGCATTTTGGGTCTGTTGGAGTCTGGTGATAATAGTAATCATAGAAAGGAATAGAGAAATTAGGAATACAACAGAGAAAATGTATCCAGTCCTGATTTTCATATACGGTGAGTTTTGACGTGGGTGACACAAAGCTAGCATTATCGTGACTGGTATGTTGTCATCATGAGGGGTATCAACGATAGAGCACATCCGAGGGGGTGGTACTATAAGTGGGTAGACCAAACAGAGAAGTGTGTTCGCGCTTGTCTTCATTGTCGCTACGGAAAAAATTGTGACATATTATGAATCGCGTTTTAATAGTTCTAACTTGGATTGGTATTAGTTCTTATATCTTTAAATGATTGTTTATTTGTTTATTTTCTTTTAGAGGAAAAACCCTTGTTGGTATGCAAGTTTTAGAAAAGGCACTATATATATATACTATTATATTATATTGATATATATATATATATATATAATACTACCCTCTGACTACCGTTATATATANATATATATGTATGTATATATACTAGCTTTCGAAGCCCGCCCGATGGGCGGGCATGACTTATAATTATCGTTGACTATGTTTATATAGCGTAAGAAGGGTTTTTAAGAATGGTTGCAACAAGTGGACATAATAAGATATAAACGTACCAATGTTTATATTTAATGCATAACAATGAAAATAAATGAACATCAAGATTTATAGAACAATTAAAATATAGAAAATATTTTGTAACAACATAGTATATTGGGCATGACTTATAATTATCGTTGGAAGAATTAGTTAACGAAGAATTTGTGAAGATCGTTTACAAAAAATTAAGTAAAGATAAATTAATTATAAACTTACCAAATTATTTATTGAATTCATTAAGAATGAAAAAAAAATAAATATTCATCTAATAAGAGAAAATAAAATTAATAAATTATTCGCAAGAACAAAGTATATTTTGTCGGTTAAAATGCGAAATCTTTCTACACAACATTGGTTTTTGATTTTGTATATTTATTATCTTTATAAGAACAAAGAATCCTCAATCGCTTCTAAATCCATATATCGCCATGTAGCCATGGTGGTTCACTGTGATGACTCCGGGCTATCCAAAAATGGTAGTCGCTGTGGGGATTAGTCGGCTCGCAATGTCTAGTTGGATACCCCATATTGCAAAAAATGAAAATAAAAAATAAATAAATAAATAAATAAAAATCCATATATCGATATAAGTATATGTAAGTGTAATTAGAAAAGGGTCACTTCGAATTATAAAAATGTGTTGCTTTCAGTTAGATTTTATACCAAACAGGAAAAGTTAAAAAAGTTTAGTGAAATGGATTAAAGGGTGGGATTAAATACGCCAACCTCCTGAAAAGGGAGGGCTTTACCTAGTTTGTGTCTGTGAGGTGGCGGGTTCAAACTCCGTGGATTAGTTGCCCAAAAGGTCGGAAACCATGGTTACCCAAAAGGGAAAAAAGGTGTAACTATTAAATACACCAACGCGACCCATGTTGACCCGTACTAAAGACTGTTTGATTGTTCCGCCCCATATCGACCCATTACCCAACGAAACCAACTTGCCCATTTGTTACACGAAAAGCTGACTTCAACATTTTTTGATTTTATGTTAACATGAACAACTAAGATCAAAGGAGGGAAAGAGGAAGCAAAATACTTACCATTCTAGAAGTTGTTTGCCGTAGTCTTATGTCCCTTAACTCAAGTGCACATCACACAAACAAGTATAATCCATAACTTCAGCTGGTTTAATCATTGCCATTGTTTGGCATTGCATCTTAAAAGTGATTATCTATTATAGTGTTTTCAAGTTTCATATATTCACATTTAATAATCAATCTCATAAAAACTTATGGTTTTCATCTTGTTGCTGATTTAAAAAACTTTTATAAAAATTGTTGTTAAACTTGCACCTTTTATAATTATGAACATCATTTTACATAATAAAAAAACATCCAACCCTATTTTTAATTAAAATCTTTATCGGTGCACATTGAATGTTGGTTCATTGCTAAACACGTTCGATTCACGCATTAGACCTGTATAAGTACAGTTCATAAGGCGATTTTTCTTTTTCCCCAAGCTATTCTTATGTGTAAAAACTGGAGCTTGCTGCAATATACTCCATGTTAGCCGTAAAATAAATTTATGTTTACATACCACAACCTCCGAATTATGAGAAAATTGAATAGATAAACATTTCTCCTTGTCTGAAATGCACGGAGTTAACCCGCACAGTTAAAGAGACAACTCACTATGTACAAAGTATATTATTAATTGTCTAAGTTTCATGATATTTACGTCATATACAGTTTAACAACACTACATGATCACCATTGTCTAACATACCAAAATAAGTTCATTAAGAAAAAAGATGAGAATAATCTATTTTGAGGATAATTGAGACACTAAAATGCAGAGAAGCAATAGGAAACTAAAAACCATAAAGCAAAAAATGGTGAGAACAGTAAATGTCACATGCACAATAGCAAGTACGAAAATAAAGATGTGTAGATGATGCAGCGCTTCCGGTGATAATAATGGGACCTTATTCTGTTAGGATAAGGTCAAGTTAAAAATAGCTCAAATGGAAACACCACATTCGTAATCTATGAGACCTTCAAACTCGTTTATTTATTAATTTAGATTATCATTGTGATAGTATAGTTTTCTATAATCATATATACATCATCTATTTTATAATAAGTTTACGAAAAGATAAGATTACACTACAATCAAAAACCCAATGGTTTGCTTGCAACAAAAAAAGCCAAGTACAAATGTAAAATGGTTTGTTAAATAGATGAATCTCTTTTATCAGTATACACAATCTATTAAAAGCTAGATTGATCAAAATATGCATTTTTTGAGAATTGATGGATGATAAACAGAAGAATATGGGAATAACTAAAGCTAGAATGGTTACCTTTTGAGCACAATAACCGACTGGTGATAACTTGTATTCAAGCAATCGTCGATGAGTTGGTGGGTTCTCTTTTGCGTTAAATGAGCAAGGAAGAAAGTGTTCCATCGTAGGCTCGTTCACGCATATCATGACAATTCTTCCTTGACAAATATGATGATCATATACATATATCCTTAATTTGCCTACCAAATCATGTTCACCAGTGTCCTACCATCTTCTTTTTTGCTTGGCTTCCCGACCATATATAGCTCATCTTTAGCTAAGGCCACTCAACTATCTCAAACTCCTTTAAGTGATTCTGTGGGCACCACTGCGGAGGCATCATGAGCTGCAAATAGAAAAGCGAAAAAATAAAATCAAATCTATTAAATTTATCATAACAGTAGATAGAAAAGACAAATGTATACGAAAATCTCGCCACTACGTTCGAGTAATTATGAGCTGCAACTAAGAACAAATTAAAAACAAAAGCAGCTATAACAGGTTATGTCTCATAGTTGCAGATAACAAATATGAAATATATAAAAGAACTTGCAATGTTGATATTTCTATAGCATATCATCCTCACCTTCTAGTCCTTTTCAGCTTTAAAAAAATAGAAGCAAAATCAGGTTAAATTACCAATTAAATCAAATGTAGCTATTCTTTTTTATAATGTGTGATCAGAAGCACACATAGTAAGCATGGTCTATTTACATAGTTCAGCAACTTTCTTGAATTCACGTCCATTGTTGGAAATCTAATTATATCTAGTCAATTTGAGGAGAGTAAAATATGTCATACTAAGATGATCTTCATTTATATGATGAAAAACCAATATGAGACATGTAACAGACTCAAATTCAACTGTTACTAAACTGACTAACAAATGTTTGCCTTTTCTTAATATTCTGGCTTCAAGTTCCCCTAAGGATTCCTTTCACTTGCATAGTTATGAAGATTCAAAGCCACAACAGACTGACATTGTAAGATAGACAAAATAATGAAGATATATGCAAGGTCAGGTACATAACTTTGTACTAACTTTGTACTGTAGCAGGAATATGTACCCAAATCAGTCTCTTTGGAAGATTATTGTCAATCTCGTGAAAATTGCAGCAATTTTATTTTTGAAAAAGTCATGTCAAAGACTCCTATTAGCCAATGTTATCATTAAAACAAAATAGTAATGGTAAAAGTTTCAGTTAATAGAAAACGCTCATGTGTCCTTATTGAAGAGTATTTAGACACTTGATAATGGTCAAACATTTCTTTAAGCTACATGTCAAGTAAAACTTTGCATGTTTCACATGATACCTAGATCAATCCAATATCAAGGTGCCCAAATGATTCGCGTTCCCACCCCCAGTATGAAATAGCATATAAAAAACATACAATGTCGAAATTCACTCCAACTAAATGAAATTACCAAATAGCGTTACCTTGACGGGATAGTAATTGGTTCCCACTCCACACTGCTAAGTCTTTTAATATGCAGCCTTAAAGTGTTATTTAGTCAACTACATTCACAACAATGTTTGCATCCACCTCAATTCGAGTGAGCCAACACAACAATATGGGCAGAGGGGAAGCACATGGTGCTATTACATAACACACATACCTTAAGTTGCTTTACCTACAAACAACTAAGGAGTAGTCTATTTTCTAAACAAAATTTGTTGTGTATAAACGAATCACCAATCACAATTATTTTCTAAACTTTTCTCCATAGCAGAGCCATAACCAACTAAATATGCAAGCCTCAAGAACTGCCAATTTCATCAATGTTTAGTTCATAATTATCTGATATATGTGATTTAGAGGCCTCTAACATATGAATGTCGTATTAATTTTGTTTTGAAAAATGTGTAGCTTGTTTTGACTAGTGGTGTTATGTAACCTTTCTACCATAAGTTGACATAGAGAATATAGTACACGATAATATCTCTTTTCTATCTTTGGAGCCACAAGTCCATTAATAAACTCAATCATGAATTTATAATCCAAACTTCTTGTAAACATGGGGGATAGCTCAGAAGTCGCAAACAATAAGGCAATTAGGTTAAAACATGATTTGTTTTAATAATATAACTACTCTAAGATAATTACAAATAGCGTATAAAATAAACAATAATACCTTATGCAGGGCCAATGCTTTTGAGTAGCTAATTACAAATAAAAAAACTCTTGCTGCGACTTCAAATGGACGGTTTAGCTTGAACAATAGCTGCAAAAAAGTTCGCATAAGGATCTTTTATTAATAGCCAAAATACTAAGCATACCGAAGCAACAAAAGTAAAATTTCCTTTGATTGACATGCAAAAAGGTATTTCGAAATTCAAACTCCCTAAAGGAATCATCTTGAAGAATATTTGTTAGTGGTTTCTTTCCAGGATCCAGTAGTACAGCCTGGTCCTCAGCTGGTATAATAAAAAAAACGGATTATTGTCTTCCCTAGTCACAACGAATGGTAACGAATGTAACATATAGTAATCAGTGTGAACCTAGAATAATCGAATGTATGTATTACTTTTCCTTCCAAGACTTGGCACTTGTGGATTTCGGATGGAACGACAAAAGCTGTTTGCCATATCTCAACTGAAAGCCAAACAAAAATTAGCATAAACACTGGTTTAGTATACCAATTTACATATAAGTAAGTCACATAAGTCAGTTGACAATTTACCGTTCAGTTTTCTCTTATATCTGTTAGTATTGGAAACGGATATTGCTTCACCCGTGTGATGCAGGAGCAGTTTCAGAATATGATGCGAGCATATGTTCAATTACAACACCTGCAAGATCAACCGCTGTTGTTCCAAAGTAGATAGCTGCAAATACATGTAAATACTTGTCATCATAAATATTGCATATGTGTGGTACATACCAATATCAGAAAATAGATCAATAGACTCACAATATCAGCATCAAAATCAAGTGTATCTTATCAATAACCGATGCTTTATATAAGCGTAACAACTTACTTTTGACGTAATCAAACCGATCAAACACACAAAACATCCCTTATATAAGCGTAACAACTTACTTTTGACGTAATCAAACCGATCAAACCTGCAAAATATTATGAGTTCAAGAAGAAAACAATTATTAGGGTTTGAAAGAAGAGGCGTACCTTTTTCCTTTTTTCTATACGTGATTTATTATCTATACATTATTGTATGTATATATTGTTACATAATTTCCTAGAAAAAAATCATGCTAATTCAAATTATTATTCTTCGAATATTATGACTACATTTGGTTGTACAAAAGGTATAACCAAAAGTTTAAGTGGATCAGTTGGAAGATTGCTATCATTATATAATTCATGCCACAAATCCAGGGTTCGAATCCTATCTATTGAAATTTTTAAAAAATTCAACCTAAATTTTTAAAACGAATATGGGATAAAAACGTCTAATACTACCATTTTGGAAATTAATTAACAAAAATGCATAATTAAAAAAAATGCAAATAAAAAAATTAAAAGATGCTTACATGCAACAATGTGATGACATGGCACATGACGCGATAATGAATTACTGGGAAGTGAGGGCGTTTAACGTGGCAATTATCTACGTGTAACGCCTCCTGTTAATAATACTATACTATATATATATATACTATATAAACTATATATATATATACCCTATATAATAGTTAGTATAATATACACTTATATATACTATAGTATATAACCTTATACTACTGCTAATATAAATGTAGCCAATTGGCTACATTTCCTTTGAAAAAAAGGGTGGGGGACAGGGGGAAAATATGTGTCAGGGACTTACCGCAGGGATTGAACTGTACATTATTAAAACTTTTTTCAAAAGAAATGTAGCCAATTGGCTACATTTGTAATGTAGCTATGTTTTCCCTTATATATATATATATATATATATATATATATATATATATATATATATATATATATATATATATATATATATATATATATATATATATATATATATATATTAAATGAGACCCAATATTTTTATAATTTTTAATTAATAATTAAATAGTGCTAAATTTTAAATACTTTATCAATTCCATATTAAAAAATAAATAACAATTTATACTATTATTACTTTTCTCTCTCTCTCTTTTTTTTTTCAAACCAAATCCGAATCCAAATACGATTCTAATCCTTTGACATACCAAACGCACCCTAAATCTTTAAATAATTTGTGCACCATAGTGGCAATGGTCAAACAACATTGTATTTAGAGTTAATTGCATTTTTGGTCCCTGTGGTACGGCCAAATTGCAGGTTTGGTCCCTAAAACATTGAAAGTGCAGTGATAGTCCATGTCTTGAAGTTTAGGTTGCATTTTTAGTGCATGGATAAAGTTAAATGACTAAAATACCCTTTATCTTCTTCAGAAAAGACAAGGGTAATTTGGTCATTTCACATCGATCAGGGACCAAAAAGCAACCCAAACTTCAAAATGAGGACTATCGCTGCACTTGGCCATACCACAGGGACAAAAAATGCAATTAACTCTTATATTTATGAACTTCTTCAGATTTATGTGAATCAAAATGTTATTTCATGTCATACGGAAGTTTATAAAATTACGGAATTATTATTTTTTGCCTAGATTTTTTTATCACTTGATCACTTTTTATGCACCTTTGATAATTTTTCTAGATTTCTTTTGATATGTCATTGTGTTTTTATAGAGCAATTATTTATCTCAAAATAGATATAACAATTTTATCTTAAGTGTTTTAACTCACAACCATTTAATTGAAAACTTTCTCACACAATACAAATGAGACGCAAACCCTTCAATGCTATACCATGTCATATATGCCATCATCATATTATTGCACATTAAATAAACAGGGTATTATGGCATATTAAATAAATGGGGTATTATTAATAATATGACATAAAGTTCCGAATGAATTCATAAGATATGTACTAGCAGTACCATTAGTAACATAGTAAAATTTTGTGACATGAAAAAGACTTGCGTGCTCGAATAGATTAAAGTGACAAGTCGACTATCGTCCATAATATGTAACAAAAATGAAAAGTCCAAAGCAAACCTAAAAAGAAAAGTTTTAGAAAAGTGACAAAAGTTAAAAAAAAAAAAAAAAAAAAA
>LBNU01019234.1:23839-59938 GCA_014162995.1 Artemisia annua
AAGGATAAATACGTCTTTGAGTAAAAAGGGTTTTTTCTCAAAAAACTTTTAAGCGTTCTTTTTGTACTATTCACCAATAAAAAAATGTGGAAATAGATAATAGATAAAGGGGTGTAAAAATATAGATTTTTCTTCACTTAAAAAAATAAGTGAGTGTGAATAGTTTTATGAAAACCATTGTCTTTAAAATGAAAGTGGAATCGATCAACGTTGTTTAGTTGAGAATTGGGCGTGTATTTATAGCTAAAAAGATATTAATAAATAAATAACTAGTAGAAAAAACAATTTTCCTTAATGGAAAAACAAACCACCACTGTGTTAGGTTTAAGGGTCTTTGTTTGGAAAATTGTTAGATAATGTGCTTTGCAAATAATTAAGGACCCCAACGTACTTTTTTATTTTGGATGTTAAAATAATATTTTTTTTCTAACTATCAAGGAAAACAACCAACAAGGTTGAAAAAATAAATTTCCAACAATTTAGCAATTAAAAAAATTTAAAAAGATTTTGCCAAATGGGGAAGGGAAAAAAAAAATTGGAGTTTTTTTCCCAAAAAACAAATCCTTTTTTGAATTTTAACACCCCACCCATTTTTTTTAAGTTGGGACACTTAGTCGTATTTTGATTGTTTTTTTTTGTTTTACCTCTTTTGGAAAACTTTTTTCAAAAAAAAAAAAAAAAACTAAAAAAAAAACCCAAAAAAAGGTTTTTCCAAAAACCAAAAGGGGGTTTTTTTAATTTGAAAAAAAAAAAAAAAGGGGGGAAAAAACCTTAAAAAAAAAAGAAAGTCGGAAGGGAAAAAAGGTTTCGTTTGGAAAATTATAAACCTTTTAAACGAAAAAGGGGACCCAAAAAAACCTTTTTTCCCTTTTCTTTAAAAGATTTAAATTTTTCAATCTTTTCCAGGTTTTAAAAAAAGAATTTTGATGGGGAAAACCTTTTAAAGTCTTGGAAAAAGTTCCCAAAAAAAACCCAATGTTAAAAGGGGACCAAAAAGCCAAAAGTTAAAGGGGGTTTTAAAAATTTGGGAACCAAAAAGGGGGGAAAAAGGGATTTTGAATTTATTTTTTAAAAAAAAAAAAAGGGGAAAAATAAAAAAAACCAATTTTTTTTAAAAAAAAAAAAAAGAGTTTTTAAAAATTTCTTTTAAAAAAAAAAGGGGGTTTTTTTCCAAATTTTTTTATTTTTTTACTAACGGGGGGAGGTTTGGGTTTTCCCAACAAAAAAACCAATTTTAAGGGTTTTTAAAAGGTTCAAAAAAAAAAAAAAAAAAAAAAAAAAAAAAAAAAAAAAAAAAAAAAAAAAAAAAAAAAAAAAAAAAAACCAAAGAGAATAAAAAAGATGCTCCTCGTATTAAACTGTGACAACCATAGTCAGCAGGTCACTTACTGTTTCGTGACAGCCAATTAAAACACTACACGTACTCGCTCTCCACATCCAAGTCTTCTCACAGGCTTGTCGTTTTAGCAAAACCCGAATTTGATTGTGACAGAAGTAGTGGCGGTGGTAGTAAGAGAAACACACTAAACATATCCACCTATGTAAAAATAGAATATTTATAAACTTGCACCCTATAGATATCTTAGTTTGATATTTGGCACCCTTGATTGATCTTATATATAGTTTTGGACTTCTTAAATATCTTGAATCATTTAATGTTCTTGTTAGTTTTTGAAGATGAGAAATTTGGAATACACGTAGTTGTGAGTCTTGCGGGTGGTCTGAAGTTTACTTGTCAGGTCATTAAAGATGGCTCAGATAGAATTCACTGAATGATCTAAGACCAATGTCGATGTCTATAAAACAATTAATTTGATAAAATTATGAATTGTAAAATGTTAGAATAATTCACCAATGGGCCTATGGTCTAGCGGTATGGAGGTTTTACCCTCCTAGGCAAGGTCTCAAGTTCGAGTCTTGTCTAGGGCGATATGGGTTTCCTCCTGCATGCGTAAAGGGAAGGGTGACATTGCCTTCTGGGCTGAACCCAAGTTGTTTGTGTGGGCTCGCTACGTCTTCTGGGCTAGGGGCCATGTAGCCACAATTATCGTCCAAAAAAAAAAGAAAGAATAATTCAATATATTTACGTCAAATACAAGATATGTTTCTCAAAGGCGTCCCAAATGGAATTCCACTTGTATTTAAGCTACTCAATAGATATTAATTTGCTTATATCTTGAAAAGTAACAAGAAACTCATGTAATAATTTATAGTCAAGAGTCGAATCTGATACTATAAATCAAGACAGTACTTATTCAAAAGGTAAAAATGTGAAAAGAAACAAATACAGATATACGCATTTCCAGTGGCGGACCCAGGATTTTCCAAGGCGGGAGGCAAATTTTTTTTTTATAAAATTCGTGATGCACTTTAATTAAAAAGGTCATAATTTTTATTTTTTTTACACTAAAAACCAAGGTTTTTACATTTTTGGCTTCAAGGTGGAGGGCAATTTGATTTTTTGAAGGGGTGCACTTTAATAAAATGGTCAAAAAAAAAAAAATTTTTACACTAAAATCTGAACTTTTTCGGCGAGTCGTGGAGGGCACCGCCCCCCAAACCTTATGCTTGGGTCCGCCCCTGCGCATTTCAATCGATATTCCGTTACTCGTTTTCAAACTTATTTTTAACCATCTCAAAATGTTTTCGGCAATGTAACAAACTACCAGTAGACTATTTCGCCTTCGATTCACCTATACAAAACGTCTAAAATAAAATCCATATATATACAAGGACCAAAAATGTAAATATCTGACATTATAAAATGAGGAGAGAGAAGATAGATACATAGACTATATATATGTATAGAGAGAGAAAATGAGTGCTAAAGTAGAAAGCATTACCTAGTACGTGTTTTCATTGTTATTGTGTTTTTTGCGGTTTTTGTAAACAAAGTTGCTGCTGCTCCTGTTTTTGTTTCTTGAAACCCTAAAAAAAACTTTCTACCTTTTTGGTTCTTGAGTAAGTTTTTTTTTTATGAATCTGTGTTTTAATGTTTGGTTTTGATCTTAAAGTATGTTGTTAATTTGTTGTTGTTAGGTTTGTGTTATTTTGAGGTTAATGGGGCTTATTTTTGCTTATTTTGGATGTTTTAGGTGATTGTTTTTGGGAAATTTAGGGGGTGGTTGAAAAAGGTTGTTAAAAAGGGCTTATTGTAGTTTTTAAACCTTTAAGAAGGTAATAAGCAGTTTTTCAAGAAGTGGTTTTGGATAAAGTTATTGGGTTATGGAAACAGAATAAGGCAATAAGCAGGTATATAAGCTCAGGGGAAGTGAATTGATTAAGGTGTTAGAAAGTTGTAATTTTTCTTGTTTAAGTGTTTATCTGCTTAATTTTAACAGATAAAGAGTTGTGAGTGTTTGGATGAAACTCCTTATTTACTTATTTTTATGCTGACCTAAGCACTTAAAAATAAGCACTTTATTATCTAATTATTTTAAAGCATATAAGTAGTTTAAAATAAGCAATCCCAAACACCCTTTTTGAGTTAAAGGGTGTTTGAGACTTGGGTTGCCTATTTTGAAGTGCTTGTGTATGTACAAAATAACTAGGTATCAACCTGCTTATTTTGAATTACTTATTAAATAAGCAATTTTGCAGTTTCAATATATTGTTTGCGATGCTCTATCTGCTTTAAAACAACGTAATTAGCACAACCAGGGTACTGAGATTTACATCTTACAATTGTGACAGGCTGCACAGAGGATAATGAATTGAAGACCTTGATGTTATAAATTAGAGATTAGAGGGTGTTGATTTCTCGCATTGGTTGATTTAACCATAAGTTGTTCTGTTTATTACCAAAAATTTGCACTGGAGTGGTTAGGCGGCGTACCTGCATCAGGAGCCATGTCATCCTTAAGTCGGGAACTAGTTTTCCTAATCCTGCAATTCCTCGATGAGGAGAAGTTTAAGGAAACCGTTCACAAGTGAGTTTGTTATCTTTACAATTTATATGCTTTCTGTGACGTCATAATGTTTTTGGTAGACCAATGGATAGATATGGTACTCATTGGCTTATGTATTACAATGTGTTTAGGTTGGAACAAGAATCTGCGTTTTACTTTAATATGAAATACTTTGAGGAGCAAGTTCAAGCTGGTGAATGGGATGAAGTTGAACGATACTTATGTGGGTTCACAAAGGTTGAAGACAATCGTTACTCAATGAAGATATTCTTTGAGTTAAGGAAACAAAAGTACCTTGAGGCTCTCGATAAGTAAGTCTACAATCCTTTATTTTTATGGCACGTCATTGGGGGTGTTTGGGATTGCTTATCTGCTTATATTTGAGTAAAAAAAGCACATAAAAGTAAGCCTGTAGGTATTTGCTGATTTTAAAAGAGAAGCATTTCTTAATAAGTAATCCCAAACATCCCCTAAATCTGTTTTATTGACATTTGAGTTGCAATTCTCAGGAATGACCGACCAAAAGCTGTTGAAATTCTTGTGAAGGATTTGAAGATTTTTTCGACCTTTAATGAGGAGCTCTTCAAGGAGATAACTCAGCTACTGACACTCGACAATTTTAGGTATTATAATAAACAATGACTAATAATATCATATCTTAACTTAAATTATGTTGTTGACCTTGTTGCGATCTTGATGCATGATTAGGCAAAATGAGCAACTTTCGAAGTACGGGGATACCAAATCAGCACGAAGCATTATGCTTGTTGAGTTGAAAAAGCTTATAGAAGCAAACCCTTTGTTTAGAGAAAAGCTTACATTGCCCGTTTTCAAAGCTTCACGATTGCGGACATTGATAAATCAGAGGTCTTGAACCCAACTGTATCATATTACATTATTACGTTTGTTCATAATGTGGTTATAATTTGATCTTATATGCTCTTTTTTTTTCAGTCTTAATTGGCAGCATCAACTTTGCAAGAATCCACGTCCTAATCCTGACATTAAAACTCTTTTTATTGATCATACGTGTGCTTCTACTAACGGCGGTCGAGCTCCTCCCCCTAACCACAATTCCCTTGCTGGACCTATTCCAAAAGCAGGGGTATTTCCTCCTATTGGAGCACATGGCGTAAGTGTAATATAATACTTCTGCCTTCACGTGAATATCCTTATACCTAGATGTTTAAAACCAATTTCTATCTTTCTGTGCAGCCATTCCAGCCTGTTGTGTCTCCTTCTCCGGGTGCGATTGCTGGTTGGATGGCAACTAATAATCCTTCAATGCCTCATGGTGCTATTGCTACTGGACCCCCTGGCATCGTTCAGCCTCCTGTTGCAGGTTAGTGTATGCTTCATCTTTCATTACATTTGTTTTCACATGAATTACATTTACAGGTCATTTGCATAAAACATATGCATGCAGTATTCTTGTGTCCTGTTTAAGTCATTTTTTTTTTCTGTACATATGAATACCGAGTCATCAGAAGGTGGTTTTGTGTACCAAAAAAGTACAATGACTAAAACGTAATAAGTGAAATAGTGCCTTGGTATTTTATGAAAAAAACTGTACACACTAAATGAATCTGCTGTTTAATTGATATTCTGCTCTTTCGTGTGCAGCTGCATTCCTAAAACATCCTCGGACACCTCCGGGCGGTCCTGGATTTGAATATCAAATGGCTGATTCAGAACACTCAATGAAACGTGCACGTGTTGGCCCATCTGACGAGGTACGCAATGAATATCATTTTTTGAGCTCCTCTGCCTTAAATATTTATTCTATCCCGGCTAACTTTTGAGTTAATATGTTGAATAGGTGTCCTTTTCTGGTTCAACTCACCCCTCCAATATGTATTCACCCGATGATCTTCCAAAAACCGTGGTTCGGAACCTTAACCAGGGTTCAAATGTCATGTGCATGGACTTCCATCCTCAACAACAAACTATGCTCTTAGGTTGAGCTTCTTTAATCTAAGTTAAAGTTTCATATCATATGTTTATACGTTAACTTAGAAAAAGTTAATGGGATCATTTACATCCGACATACCAACCACTTATGGCCTAATGTGCACAATGCTTTGCAGTTGGAACAAACGTTGGTGACATAAGCATTTGGGAAGTAGGGTCTCGAGAGAAGGTGGTGCATAAACCCTTCAAGGTTTGGGATATATCCGTTCTCTCAATGCCTTTTCAGGTAAGGATATTCTAATAGTATCAACTTAAAACTTCCATATGGATATGAGTACGATATGAAATATTATTAACTTTTTGGCCAGACAACTTTGGTCAAGGATGCAGCAATATCTGTCACTCGGTGCATATGGGGACCCGATGGATCAATACTTGGTATAATAGATAGAACTTCTGTTATTAGATCTTTGATACTTTCTGATCATTTTGCTTAGGCTCATCCGTGTTCGTCCTTTTTTTGTGCCACAGGTGTTGCATTTTCCAAGCACATTATTCAGATATATACATACAACCCATCAGGGGAGTTAAGGCAACACTTGGAAGTAAACTATTCATCTCTTTATGTTACTCGTTTTCCTTTATTTGAAAGCATCGATTCTTAAGCTTTCTATGGATCTTAAACATTACAGATAGATGCCCATGTTGGCGCTGTAAACGATATTGCTTTTGCTCATCCTAACAAGCAACTGTGTATTGTCACATGCGGTGATGACAAGACAATTAAGGTACCGTTTTTATAAAAAAAGATTTTCTTTGAGGTCAGCCATATAACTGCTCTTGGATCTGTTGTTATAGGTATGGGATGCTGTAGCTGGGCGTAAGCAGTATACGTTTGAGGGTCATGAGGCTCCTGTATATTCTGTCTGTCCCCACTATAAAGAACAAATACAGGTAAGTCTACTTATTCTTCTCTTTTCGCTGAAAATAAATAAACGTTACATTTTTTTATGTCATAAATCGTCGTATCTGTTTTGTGTAGTTTATTTTCTCTACGGCAATTGATGGGAAGATAAAAGCATGGCTTTATGATTGTTTGGGGTCAAGAGTAGATTATGATGCTCCTGGCCGTTCGTGCACAACAATGGCATATAGCGCTGATGGAATCAGGTATACTAAAATAGACATATATATTATAAATTCACGTCAAGTGTTTCTTGGTTCTCAAATCTAATGTACTTTTGCAGACTTTTCTCTTGTGGAACGAGCAAAGAAGGTGAAGCTCACTTGGTTGAGTGGAATGAGAGTGAAGGAGCAATCAAGAGGGAATATTCTGGTTTTAGAAAGCGTTCTATGGGTGTTGTACAGTTTGACACAACAAGGAATCGTTTCTTAGCTGCTGGAGACGAGTTTCAGATTAAGTTTTGGGATATGGATAGCACCAATTTGCTGACTGTTACTGATGCAGATGATGGATTACCTGTAAGAATTTACTGCCTTGTCTTTCGTTCATGTATCTTACAGTCCTGAAATAATAAGATAACCTATAGTGTTTATGGATAGTGTTATTTGGGTAAAATACAAATATATTTTTTCATTTGTCACATTTTAGTTATTGTAGATTCAGTATGACCAACTGAGTCATTAAAAATGGTTGTGCCCTGTATGGGTCATTTCGTAACCCGTAGTCGTAACATTTTTTTATAAATTTATCACGGATAATATTTTTTGAAAACCTATCTAAAAGTGTATTATTACAATGACTAAAACAGGACAAAAGAAAAAGTTCATTGGTGTTCAATTTAGTTGTACTTTACGGATATGATGAAACTTGCATTTTATTTCATTATTCGTGAACTTTTACATTTGTTTCAGGCAAGACCTAAATTAAGGTTTAACAAGGAAGGGTCATTACTAGCAGTCACCACAAGTGACAACGGATTCAAAATATTGGCAAATGGTGATGGACAGCGTATGCTACGGATGCTTGAGAGTCGAGCGTATGAGGGGTCTCGAGCATTTTCTGATACAGTCAAAGTAATTTGCTTGACCTTTCATATACATTTTATTCAATCGTGAATTTATGTAACTACTAATTACTCACTTAAATCTTCTTCTTCAGCCTTCAATTGCTGGCCAGCTAGGCCCTATCCCAAATGCCTCTTCATCTATGGCATCTGCTATGGAACGTGAAAGAATGCAAACTCCATTATCCATTGGCAATCTTGTAAGTTACACCCTTTGAACGTTAACTATGAATGTCTATATGGGTTTGCTTATATTGTATTGTACGTGTAAATTGCAGGCTAATGCAGAAAGCAGTAAAGTTGTGGATATAAAACCGAGAATTGTGGATAATGCTGACAAGACTAAAAGCTGGAAGCTTCATGAAATAGTCGATTGCTCTCACCTTAAAGCCCTAAAGTTGCCTGATCCAGTGGCTTCCAGCAAGGTGTGTTACATATAGCTTTGTTTGGCTTATTCATTTCAAAGAGTGTTATGTATTTTGTTTTTTTTGAGAATTTTATAATCTATATGAGTAGCACCTGTTTATCGGTATGCTTGTAAACATAATTGTGCCTTGAGTTGAGGGTCAGCAAGAATTTTTATTTTTATTTTCTTTTATTCTCATTTCTACTAAGGTATCAAAGATATCATCCACAACTACATGCTGTAATACTATTGCTCTATTAGTAGCCAATTAATCTATAAGGTGACAAAATGAGCGGGGGCGGTAACAGAGAAATATGGGTGGGTAAGGTAACGAGTCAAAGTCGGTTATTTTTTAGTACAGGTAGAAATGGTTGGGGTTTGGTTGTCTTGGACCCGAAACACTTTGTCATCCAAAAATGTTAGTAGTTTTGGTTTGATTTTTAGTATGTCAAATATGATCATAGTTGTCCAAAAACTAAACTTTTATTGTTTTTGAGTACGTCAATATGATCACAATAATTATATTATTTCCATATCTGATCTTTTAAATAAACTATAGGAGTAATTTGCAAAAAAAATCACTTTTGGGCCTTTTGACCCATTTAACCTATTTCAGTTATGCATTTGACCCATTAGAGATAAAAAGTAACACAGATTGACCCATCCATATCTTTGTTTTTTACCATCTTATGCCTCAGATATTTAACCCAGACTTGATGCCTCAGGTTATGCGACTTATCTATACAAATTCGGGGTTAGCTTTGCTTGCACTTGCTTCAAGTGCCGTCCATAAACTCTGGAAATGGCAAAAAAATGATCGTAATCCATCTGGAAAGGTTCGTGGGTCTTTGATGAACATTCTTGATTAACAAACGTCAGCATAAATTCTGATTGGTCATTTTACTTGTTTTCAGTCAACTGCATCAGTCGTCCCACAATTATGGCAGCCTGCAAATGGGGCCCTCATGTCTAACGATGTAAACGAGAGTAAACCTGCTGAAGAGTCGGCTGCATGTATTGCTTTGTCAAAGAATGATTCTTATGTTATGTCTGCCTCTGGTGGCAAAGTGTCACTCTTCAACATGATGACTTTCAAGGCAATTATAAATATAATCTTTATTTTATTTGATTTTTTACCAATATCGAATGTGCAAATAAGTTGATTTACATGTTCAAACTTCAGGTCATGACAACTTTCATGCCACCGCCTCCTGCAGCCACCTATTTGGCTTTCCATCCTCAAGACAATAATATTGTTGCAATAGGGATGGAAGATTCGACCATACACATTTACAATGTCAGAATAGATGAGGTAAATTTCCGTGCTTTTAGTCAACTTCACTACAACAATGTTTAAGGACTATTTTCATGCCCAGTTGTAATCTATACTTGTGTCCATCCATTGCCACCTAACTACGCTTTGTAGTTTCATTGGTTAACTTGATCTTGCTTGCTATGGAAGGCCAATGGGTTAAGGTCAAAATCGTGTTTATCTTACCCCTGACTTTTTAATAGGTAAAAATGAAGCTCAAAGGTCACCAGAAACAAATCACAGGACTTGCTTTTTCACAGACTTTGAACTCACTCGTTTCAGCTGGAGCTGATGCTCAGGCAAGTGGTGGATAAACTGGAATTCATTTGCTGTTGTATTACTTCGAAAACTTTCCCCTTACTTTTTATGTTTTGACTGATTACAGTTATGTATCTGGAATATTAACGGATGGGAAAAGAGGAAATCAAGAACTATCCAGTCGCCACCTGGCTATCCATCCTCATTAGCTGGAGAAACTAAAGTTCAATTCCATAATGATCAACGTCATCTGCTCGTTGTACATGACAGTCAAATTGCTATTTATGACCACCAACTGGAATGCTTGAAACTGGTAAATAGTCCGATCTCATGTTTGTTTTGACGTCCTTTTGTGGAAATATAATATATTATTTACTTCAATTGAATCATGTTGCAGTGGTCTCCAAGAGAGTCTCTTTCTGCTGGAATTTCGAGTGCTATATACTCATGTGACGGCCTGCTATTATTTACTGGATTTTCAGACGGTGCTGTTGGTGTTTTTGATGCAGAAAGTTTGAGGCTTCGATGTCGAATAGCACCTTCTGCCTACATATCCTCATCAATTTCCAGGTTCAAATGCCTATATATGAGATCATTAATATTCTAACATTTCTGAAGATCAAATTACTCGAATGATCCCTGAGGTTTATGTGAAATTCTGTTGACCCGTTCTACCCATATGACCCGTTAGAGATAAAATCCAACTCAAATCAGCCCATTTAAAAACAAGTGTGTCAAAACCACCACCCCTAATCATGACTTTTGTTTTTAATGGCAGCAGCAACAGCACTGCATATCCTACGGTCATTGCAGCACACCCATCTGATCCTAACCAGTTTGCTCTTGGAATGAGTGACGGTTCTGTTCATGTCATTGAGCCATCCGATGCAGATCCAAAGTGGGGTGGGTCAGGAGGTCAAGACAACAGTACTCTAGCATCATCTAATCCTTCAAATTCTGCGTTGAATAGTCAACCATCAGAAACACCGTCCAGGTAAAGGTACAGAAATATGAGAACATAGCGCGTTGAAGATCGATTTAGACCCAATAGACTACCATTAGTAATTTAGTATAGTACTGTAAATCTTATATTATAGTTTTTGCCTTTTTCTTGATAGAAAAAGAATTGAGGTAGCTTTCAACCGGGCATTTTGCGTATTGTTTCTGTCTTGACTTTATATTAATCAATTTACAAGCACTTATGGTTGGTATTGGTTAAGCGTTTTTTATTTATTTTATATCTTTTATTTTTGTGTGTGCAATTTCTAATTTGAAATAGTATGACATTTGGTTGGTAGTGTGGCTTGCATTCGCGATTTGGAGAATCATCATATATCTAATTGTTGTATGAATGGATCAGTTCCAATGAGCTTCAGAAATTGCTAATCGCCTCTTTCTTGTCCTATTTGACGATGGTTTGATTGCAACTCTTGTCTTTTTTTCCTGAACGGTAATTGAACGTAACCATGGATAGTATTAGAGGTGTCGATTTTAGACACATTACATTTAGGAGGTGGGGTTTGGTTGAGTCTCCCTCTATTTTAGATGTGTCTAAATGGCTATTGATGAAATCTCTAACCAACGAAGACTCGATGTTATCGATATGGAAATAGCAAACCTTAAAATTCCAATTGGACAAGGCGGAGCTTGAAGAAGCGAGCCTAGAGTAGCAGCGCAGCCTTTTACGTTTAGTTTTTTTAAACCTTTTTTATGTTATGTTTTTGTTTAAGATATTTCTAAAAGATGACAGGTGACTTGGTTGTTTTGATTAAGTTTAGTTGTTTTTCCTTTATGATTAGACATTGGTTGTTTTGATTAAGTTTAGTTGTTTTTCCTTTATGATTAGACAATACAAATCCACTAAAACTTTAAAGTAACCGCAACGTGTTCCTGAGAATATTCAACTAAATAAAATGATAGATATTTTTAAGAGAAAGTGATTGGTATACTATTAAATTTTATTAGGACACTTCATTATACAAGTAGTTAAAGCATGTTATATTTAAAATACCGCACATAGTGGAGTGTCTCATATTTTAAAGAGACCCATGCTCTACTTTCCTCCCTTATATTTCACGAATTCTCACAATTTGGCTTATATACTGTAGAAGAAAAGGGGACAAGGTGTATATATGTGGCACCAAGCTGAGTTTGTTGTCGGCAAATTCAAAAGAAAAGGGGCAAGTGTAAAGTTTGTTGGGTATGACATGACATTTCATGACCTAAATAAAAAGGAAAAATGATAAATGGACCTAACTAAATAGGCCTAATGCGTTAGATCTCTTTATAAGCCTATTTAGTTAGGTTCATAATATCACATCTCAATGAATAATTTAAAAAAACCCAAAAAGTGATGATCGTTTTATAAAACAAATCCCCAATAAGACATTCTGATACTACATATAAAAGAGGAACGATGACTATCTCTCTTAATTTTAAATAATACAACTTTTAGAACNGTTTTTATTTTATTTTTTTATTTATTTTATCTCTTATTTTTGTGTGCGCAATTTCTAGATTTGAAATACAGTAGTATGACATTTGGTTGGTAGTGTGGCTTGCATTCGCGATTTGGAGAATCATCATATATCTAATTGTTGTATGAATGGATCAGTTCCAATGAGCTTCAGAAATTGCTAATCGCCTCTTTCTTGTCCTATTTGACGATGGTTTGATTGCAACTCTTGTGTCTTTTTTTCCTGAACGGTAATAGAGCGTAACCATGGATAGTATTAGAGGTGTCAATTTTAGACACATTACATTTAGGAGGTGGGGTTTGGTTGAGTCTCCCTCTATTTTAGATGCGTCTAAATGGCTATTGATGAAATCTCTAACCAACGAAGACTCGATGTTATTGATATGGAAATAGCAAACCTTAAAATTCCAATTGGACAAGGCCGAGCTAGAAGAAGCGAGCCTAGAGTAGCAGCGCAGCCTTTTACGTTTAGTTTTTTTTAACCTTTTTTTATGTTATGTTTTTGTTTAAGATATTTCTAAAAGATGACAGGTGATTTGGTTGTTTTGATTAAAAGTTTAGCTGTTTTTCCTTTATGATTAGACAATACAAATCCACTGAAATTTTAAAGTAACCGCAACGTGTTCCTGAGAATATTCAACTAAATAAAATGATGAGTAAATTACATAGATGGTCCCTGTGGTTTACCCAAAGTTTCACCCACAGTCCCTGAAAGTTAAAAGTTGCACGGATAGTCCCTATCTCTGAAAAGAATAACACTAATGGTCCCTTTTTTAACTGTCGTTAAGTGACTTCCGTTATAATTTACATGTTAGTGTCTTTTGGTTAAATATCGTTGCATCATTTATCCTTTATAACAACGGTCGTTTATAACTTAAAGTTTTTCAAAATTTTCTTACGTTTTTCATACCTTTGCATCCGTTTTTATACGTTTTCATGCGTTTTAATCCGTTTTCGTCCATTTTTATACGATTTCGTCCATTTTTCTTACGTTTTCATGCGTTTTTATACGTTTTCGCTCGTTTTTCTTACGTTATTGTCTGTTTTCCTACGTTTTCATCCGTTTTTATCCGTTTGGGTCCGTTTTTATATGTTTTCGCTTGTTTTTATACGTTTTCCTTTATTTCTTTTACATTTTCATACGTTTTTATCCGTTTTTATACGTTTCATACGTTTTTATATGTTTTCGCTCGTTTTTATACGTTTTCTTACATTTTCATCGGTTATTTTTATGTTTTCATATGTTTTTCTCCGTTTCCTTCCGTTTTCATCCATTTTTATTCACTTTCGTCCGGTTTTATACGTTTTTGTCCATTTATATATGTTTTCATCCGTTCTATATGTTTTCGCTCCATTTTTCTTATGTTTTATCCATTTTTATACGTTTTCTTATGTTTCTGTCTATTTTCCTTACGTTTTCATCCACTTTTATACATTTTAATCCGTTAACGTATAAAAACGTATGAAACCGGACGAAAATTTATTAAAATAGATAAAAGTGTATGAAAAGTAAGAAAAATGAGCAAAAACGTATAAAAGCGGATATAAAGTATTAAAGCAGATGAAAACGTAAGAAAAACGAACGAAAACGCATAAAATGGATAAAACGTATGAAAATATAAGAAAAACAGACGAAAACATATAAAAAAGGACGAAAACGGATAAAAATAGATGAAAACGGATAAAAATGGATGAAAATGAGCAAAAACTTTTAAAACGGACGAAAACGTATAAAAATGGACCAAAACGTTTAAAAACGGACGAAAATGAATAAAAATGATTGAAAACGGAAGGAAACGGAGAAAAACATATGAAAACATAAAAATAACCGATGAAAATGTAAGAAAACGTACAAAAACAAACGAAAACATATAAAAACGTATGAAAACTTATAAAAATGGATAAAAGCGTATGAAAATGTAAGAAAAATGAAGGAAAACGTATAAAAACAAGCGAAAACGTATAAAAACGGACCCAAACGGATAAAAATGGATGAAAATGTAGGAAAACAGACAATAACGTAAAAAAAACGAGTGAAAACGTATAAAAACGCATGAAAACGGATGAAAACGTAAGAAAAACGGATGAAATCGTATAAAAACGGACGAAAATGGATTAAAACGCATGAAAACGTATAAAAACGGATGAAAACGTAAGAAAAATTCGAAAAACTTTAAGTTATAAACGGTCGTTATTGTAAAGGATAAACGATGCAACGATATTTAACCAAAAGGGACTAACGTGTAAATTATAATGGAAGTCACTTAACGACAGTTAAAAAAAAGACCATTATTGTTATTCTTTTCAGAGATAGGGACTATCCGTGCAACTTTTAACTTTCAGGGACTGTGGGTGAAACTTTAGGCAAACCACAGGGACCATCTATGTAATTTACTCTAAAATGATAGATATTTTAAGAGAAAATGATTGGCATACTCTTAAATTTATTGGGACACTTCATTATACAAGTAGTTAAAGCATGTTATATTTCAGTGGAGTGTCTCATATTTTAAAGAGACCCATGCTCTACTTTCCTCCCTTATATTTCGCGAATTCTCACAATTTGGCTTATATACTGTAGAAGAAAAGGGGACAAGGTGTATATATGTGGCACCAAGCTGAGTTTGTTGTCGGCAAATTCAAAAGAAAAGGGGCAAGTGTAAAGTTTGTTGGGTATGACATGACATTTCATGACCTGATAAGAAAACTGATAAATGGACCTAACTAAATAGGCCTAATGCGTTAGGTCTCTTTGTAAGCCTATTTAGTTAGGTTCATAATATCACATCTCAATGAATAATTTAAAAAAACCCAAAAAGTGATGATCGTTTTATAAAACAAATCCCCAATAAGACATTCTGATAATCTATACTACATATAAAAGAGGAACGATGACTATCTCTCTTAATTTTAAATAATACAACTTTTAAAACTTGGGGTACAACATTTTACAACACAAAAACACTCTCTTTCTTAAGTGAGTAATTAATGTGATAAATAAAAACATTTAATGGAGTTATTAAAGCACTTATTACAAAAAAAAAAAAAAAGCATAATGTATAACCAACTTAAACACAATTCCTAATTAAATGTCACTAAACACTAAAATTTAAGAAATACAAATAATAAAACTAAAATTACAAAAAAGATTTCTCTATATTTACTTATTTAGCATTCCTCTTCAGTACACATGATTTTGAAAACCGAACCGAATTAACAGGTTCAACCGGAATCCGAAGTCCTAATAGGTTCAGCTAGCCAATAAAAGTCGTTCAAAAACAAAACAGAGAGGACCAGTCGGAACCGGTATAAACGGGAGAACTGGACCGGACTGAGATTACTTTTTTCTCTCAGTTCGTCATTGATATATTGTTGGCGCCTGAAATTTAATCACAAAATACCCGCCGCAACAACGCGCGCAGATACACCGCTAGTTTTTGCTTATTAAAAGTTAAAAACACTAAAATTTAGCATCTTAACAAGTTAAAAACACTAAAATTTGCTTATTAAGTGGTTACGCCAACCTCCTGAAAAAGGATGGCTTCATCTGGTTTGAGTTTATTTGGCGATAGGTTCAGATCCCGTGGATTAGTCAACCAAAAAAAGTTGGAAACTATCTTATCAAAGGAAAAAAAAAATAAAAACAAAGTTAGCAAAAGATTTTTTTATATGAAATTTGAAATACAACCCCCCCAACGGCACAAAAAATCTCCAAATCTCAACCCACCAACTCCGCTCCACTCCACTCCCCACTTTACTCACTCACACACACACACACACATCCAATAAAACCCCAAAACCCTAATTCATAGATCGGTTAACAATGTACTTGATTCATTCCAAAGTCAACGCGTTGACTCTAACTGATTTGTTGTAACTGCTCTGAACGATAAGCTCCGGTAAAAATGGATTTGAATGATGTGAAAGTCAACGGTACGGTACCAGATGCGTTGACTTTGACTCTCCACTCACTTTTTGACTCTGATGATGATAATAATGATAATGATNAATGATAACATGGTAGTAAGGAGCTGGCTGTACCCGTTGACTGTTGTGAAGCCGAGTTAGTCAACGCGAGCAGTTAGGGTTAGGGTTAGCGAGTCGAGTTTCGAATGGAGTTGGTTGCATAATGTATAACCAACTTAAACACAATTCCTAATTAAATGTCACTAAACACTAAAATTTAAGAAATACAAATAATAAAACTAAAATTACAAAAAAGATTTCTCTATATTTACTTATTTAGCATTCCTCTTCAGTACACATGATTTTGAAAACCGAACCGAATTAACAGGTTCAACCGGAATCCGAAGTCCTAATAGGTTCAGCTAGCCAATAAAAGTCGTTCAAAAACAAAACAGAGAGGACCAGTCGGAACCGGTATAAACGGGAGAACTGGACCGGACTGAGATTACTTTTTTCTCTCAGTTCGTCATTGATATATTGTTGGCGCCTGAAATTTAATCACAAAATACCCGCCGCAACAACGCGCGCAGATACACCGCTAGTTTTTGCTTATTAAAAGTTAAAAACACTAAAATTTAGCATCTTAACAAGTTAAAAACACTAAAATTTGCTTATTAAGTGGTTACGCCAACCTCCTGAAAAAGGATGGCTTCATCTGGTTTGAGTTTATTTGGCGATAGGTTCAGATCCCGTGGATTAGTCAACCAAAAAAAGTTGGAAACTATCTTATCAAAGGAAAAAAAAAATAAAAACAAAGTTAGCAAAAGATTTTTTTATATGAAATTTGAAATACAACCCCCCCAACGGCACAAAAAATCTCCAAATCTCAACCCACCAACTCCGCTCCACTCCACTCCCCACTTTACTCACTCACACACACACACACACATCCAATAAAACCCCAAAACCCTAATTCATAGATCGGTTAACAATGTACTTGATTCATTCCAAAGTCAACGCGTTGACTCTAACTGATTTGTTGTAACTGCTCTGAACGATAAGCTCCGGTAAAAATGGATTTGAATGATGTGAAAGTCAACGGTACGGTACCAGATGCGTTGACTTTGACTCTCCACTCACTTTTTGACTCTGACGATGATAATAATGATAATGATAAGGATAAGGAGTTGCCGGTACCGTTGACTGTTGTGAAACCGAGTTTGGTCAACGGCGAGTCAGTTAGGGTTAGGGTTAGGGTTAACGAGTCGAGTTCGAATGAGGTGGTGGTTGTTAGTGGAGTGGAATGTGTTAGGAGTGTTGAGTTTTCGACTCCGGCCGCGAAGGCGGAAAATGTAGGTAGCGAGAATAACGTAGGTAATGTAGCGAAAAACGTTGAGGCGGTGAGTGAGAATAGGAATTCTAGAGGTAATGAGAGATGTAAAACGTTAGCGTTGTGTACGGAGGGAGAAAACGAGGGGAATGTGAGTGTGAGGAGGAGTCCGAGGTTATCGACTCCGGTGACGGTACCGCAGCCGAAGAGGAAGAAAAAGGAGACGTGTGAGGTAGAAAGGAAGAGTGTTAAGGTGGCGAGTGAGAAAAGGAAGGCTGTTTTGTTGGGATTGGATGATGTGTGTTTGGAAGGGACGAGTGAAAAATCGGAGGTGATTGTGAGCGGGGAAGAGCCGAGAGTGCTTGAGTTAGAGTATCGGGGAGAAGTGAAATCGAGTAAGAAGCGGAAGGTGGAAAGAGAGTGCTGTTTTGTTGGGGAGGTGGTTTCTGAAGGTGAAGCAATGGAAAGGTGGGGTTGGCGGTATGAATTGAAGGTATAATCTATAGGTGTTTTGTAGATGTATTTGTTTAAGATTTCTACTAAGTTACTTAGACAATTTCACATTTGTTTCGATATATGATTGTTTTATAGCCATAGAAAAGGGTGGGCTTTACCCGGGTTGAGTCTGTGTGACAGTGGGTTCAAACCCCGTGGATTACCCAAAATTAATGCAAAATAACAAGTATGTAGTAGGGTAGGTAATGCGTCAGTTTGGTGTATCTATTGAATAGTTCGAATAAGTAAGTGGTCACTAGTGAATCACTCAATATATAGACTACTGTCACCCTCTATACCCAACTTTGCCTGGATAATGTCTGATTTTGTGCCTGCTGATCTGATGTGAAACTGGAAAACTGTTCAATAATTAGTTATGAAGTACACTTTATGGACCGATTGTGAAGAAGATTGTTGCCCAATATATGCATGCTTAAAATTGCATCGTAAGATAAAAAGTATGGGCCTTTTTGTAGCAGAAATGCTTAGTTTCCAGGAGTGCACTGGAGTTTGATTATTTAGTTGTTCATTCTTCAAGGGCATAATCACTACTATATTTACATTGTAGTTCCATGGTTTTAGATTAGTCTTTAATGGATAGATACGTCTGGCACTATCTCGTTTTCAATGGAGTTGATCAAACCTGGATGTATATTTCTCAGTAAAATCTCTTCTTCAAGAGGCATGGTTGTTTTTTCGAATCAAAAGCTGAACTATGGCAAATTGAGTATTACTGTAATAATTACGATGGTATATGTATTATTATTGATTTATAAGGCATATAAAGTATATTATAGTACTCTGCAATATGTGAGCGATTATACTAATGATGTTAATATGTGCTAAATGCCACAACTACTTGAATATATCAGACAGGGAGAGCGTAAACCACAAGACGTGATTTCACTTCTCCTTTTGTTAGTTATATTGCAATGTTACTAATCTCTTGTCTGTCGTGCCAAATTGCTTCATCTTTTATTATTGTGTATTTGTACTCTCGCCGAATTTGAGTTATTAATCACTCTTAATTCTGCAGGCCAAAAGACGCAAGGGACAGGGCTGGATACTGAAGTGAGTGTAACTCTTATGTCTTGTATCTTTAATTGTCACATTCATGCCCTTTGTCCTAGTGGTACATATGCGATCCCATTTTCTTTCTTCAAACTGAGCATGACATATGATGCAGTGCTGGTGAAGAGGACGAAGTGCATTTAAATGTCGAATGTCATTACCTTCAAGCTAATGTTGGTGGATGCATTTTCAGTCTTGGAGATTGTGTTCACATAAAGGTATCAACTTCATGTAATATCAAAAGTTTAGGCTTCAGATGTATTTCAACTTGATGCAGTGTTAAACATTTGTCCTTTCTAATACTGTCCTTCAACATGAACCATAATTTCATTTGAGAGTAGTGTTTGCGACCCCGATGCAATAGTTGGAATAAATTTGTAACTTCGGAAGGAAATTGAAATGAGTTTATAGGATTAAATGACCAAGAATGTATTTACAACCATGGTTTAAATCATGCATAGCCTTTAATCCACCAGCGGTGGCCTAGTGTTGTCGTCGGGTTCGGGTAGTGTTGAGCGGGGTAATGAGAGTTGTGAAAAGTTGGGATTGGATGATGTGTGTTTGGAAGGGATGAGTGTAAAATCGGAGGTGATTGTGAGTGGGGAAGAGCCGAGAGTGCTTGAGTTAGAGTATCGGGGAGAAGTGAAATCGAGTAAGAAGCGGAAGGTGGAAAGAGAGTGCTGTTTTGTTGGGGAGGCGGTTTCTGAAGCTGAAGCGATGGAAAGGTGGGGTTGGCGGTATGAATTGAAGGTATAATCTATATCGTACCGTGTTTACTGATTTTGTGCTGTATGGATATAGGTCGTAGATATTTTATAGGTGCTTTGTAGATATATTTGTTTCATATTTCTACTTGGTTATCACTTAGACAAATTCACATTTGTTTCGATATATGATTGTTTTATAGCCTAGAAATGGGTAAGCTTTACCCGGTTTGAGTATGTAGCAGGGTGGGTAATGCGTTAGTTTGGTGTACCTATTGAATAGTTCGAATAAGTAAGTGGTCACTAGTGAATCACTTAATATATAGACTACTGTCACCCTCTATAACCAACTTTGCCTGGATAATGTCTGATTTTGTGCCTGCTGATCTAATGTGAAACTGGAAAACTGTTCAATAATTGGTTATGTAGTACACTTTATGGACCGATTGTGAATAAGATTGTTGCCCAATATATGCATGCTTAAAATTGCATCGTAAGATAAAAAGTATGGGCCTTTTGGTAGCAGAAATGCTTAGTTTCCAGGAGTGCACTGGAGTTTGATTATTTAGTTGTTCATTCTTCAAGGGCATACTCACTACTATATTTACATTGTAGTTCCATGATTTTAGATTAGTCTTTAATGGATAGATACGTCTGGCACTTTCTCGTTTACAATGGAGTTGATCAAACCTGGATGTATATTGCTCAGTAAAATCTTTGCTTCAAGAGGCATGGTTGTTTTTTCGAATCAAAAGTTAAACTACGGCAAATTTAGTATTACTGTAATAATTACGATGTATATGTATTATTATTGATTTATAAGGCATATCAAGTATATTATAGCACTCTGCAATATGTGAGCGATTATACTAATGATCTTAATATGTGCTAAATGCCACAACTACTGAAATATATCAGACAGGGAGAGCGTAAACCACAAGACGTGAAAATTTCACTTCACCTTTTGTTAGTTATATTGCAATGTTACTAATCTCTTGTCTGTCGTGCCAAATTGCTTCATCTTTTATTATTGTGTATTTGTACTCTCGCCGAATTTGAGTTATTAATCACTCTTAATTCTGCAGGCCAAAAGACGCAAGGGACAGGGCTGGATACTGAAGTGAGTGTAACTCTTATGTCTTGTATCTTTAATTGTCACATTCATGCCCTATGTCCTAGTGGTACATATGCGATCCCATTTTCTTTCTTCAAACTGAGCATGACATATGATGCAGTGCTGGTGAAGAGGACGAAGTGCATTTAAATGTCGAATGTCATTACCTTCAAGCTAATGTTGGTGGATGCATTTTCAGTCTTGGAGATTGTGTTCACATAAAGGTATCAACTTCATGTAACATCAATTTAGGCTTCATATGTATTTCAACTTGATGCTTTGTTAATTATTTGTCCTTGCTACTGCTGTCCTTCAACTTGAACCATATTTTAATTCGAGAGTAGTGTTTGTGACCCCGATGCAAAATTTGTAAGTTTGGAAGGAAATTGAAATGAGTTTATAGGATTAAATGACCAAGAATGTATTTACAACCAAGGCTTAAATCATTCATAGCCTTTAATCCACCAACGGTGTGCGAGTTGGCGAGAGCTTGTGACTATTATCACTATAATGTGAGAGGTCTCAAGTTCGAATTTGCTTGGTGCAAACAAACTTGAAGTGGCCACGCCAACCTCCCCGAAGAGGAGGGTTTACCAGGTAAAAAGGTCCTAATTTATGAGTAATGTGTTTTTTCAGGGTGAGGAAAAGCAGCCACATGTGGGCAGGATTGTAGAATTTTTCAAAACATCTGATGACCAAAAATATTTTAGAGTGCAATGGTATTTCAGAGCCGAAGATACGGTTAGTTGCTGCTCTGTCGTCTATATTAATATTAATCACACCAACCTATTCTGTTTGTACCTTTGTAAGACTTTGATCTTCTGTTATGTCAGTTTACCTGATATTTCAGCTTTTTTTTTTTTTACTGTTTTCATTTTTCCTTTCTATTTCTATTACCCAGGTTTTAAAACAAGCTGCTGCTTTTCATGACAAAAAGCGTCTATTTTACTCCACTTTAATGAATGACAACTTATTAGACTGTATACTTTCCAAAGTGAGAATAATAGAAAGGGATCCATCGGTATGTTGCTATCTTATTATTAATTTTTTTTCACCTTCCTTTGTCCATTAAATATCAACAATTTGAGGTTCCACATTTCCACATGAAAAATCTCTTTTTTCATCTTCCTTTGTAATTATATTTTTTGAAGTTTTTTTTGCAACCATTGCAGCTAGATTTCCTATCAACCTCTATTCAGCCATCTGAGTATTATTGTGACATGGAATATTCTGTAAAATATTCAACATTCCGCTCCTTGGTGACTGGTAAGAGGAATGTGCTTTCCATCATTATTTGTTTGCTATCATACATCTTCTTAGCATTAGAAAGACATCCGGGGTAAGAAGATGATAGCTTTTTTTGACTATCCAGAATAAAATTCTCTTTTGGATAAGCATTTTGTTCCCTTATCAATTGCCTATAGGCTGCAGGAATTATACTAAAAACTTATTTAAGTTAATGAGTTAAGGAAAATTATATGCTGAATATAAATATGAACGCACGCAGCAACAAAAGAGTTTCAAGTTCGTGCTTTTTTGGATTTAAATGGTCATATTTGCCATTATGCATCCTGTGTGATGATACTCTTCTACAGAATTTTACTCCAAAAGTTGGTGAAACATCAGATTAAAAGAGCAAATTGACATCCAACATATCCAAATAAAAATATGCCATTGATCTTTTCAAAGGTGTTTATTTGCCATGGAACAAGACTAACAGGGAGAATTTGACACTTTTCATTTTATGTACGCATATTTGCTACTAAATAATATGGTTATCACATATTTTATGTTAAAATGCAACATGGATGTGTTTGAGAATAAGTTTTTGGATCATTAGGTATTAGCCTTTCGTCTTTTTCATGATTTTATGTACTGTAAGGAGAGATCCCATGTATTGAGTTGTTTGTTAACTAAATTTATTTGGTATTTTCTTATAAAGCATAAATGTAATGAAATGAAATCGACCAGTAAAATCTCTAGGTTTCCCCGAATTCATCCCCAGTTCTATTTTTATCCTACATAAATCTTGCAAATAAGAGCTCTTTCAAAAGAAGAGTGACAAATTTACCATATTGATAAGATTTGGATGTCAAATTTGTCCTTTTAGCATTGTTTAGTCAAAAAATGGCTCGCCCTCCCCCGGGTAACCTGCACAGGGAAAACCACATCCGAAGAAGATGACTATCTAATATGATAGCAGCCATTTTCAATATATTTTAGAGTATCCTTATTGCATGTATATATAGGGAATATAAAATTCATGGTAAAAGCAAAGTACAATAATGAGAACACCAAGCAAACTTTGTTGAGATTTAAAGCTGTTAGAAGGGGCCAATGCGTGGCACTCCATTATGGGCTTCTATTGACATCTGTCAACAGCCAAGTTGCAGACTGGAATTTGAGGCCAGACACTTCATGCCATAAGTGTAGTCTGTACCCAGTCCATCCATCATCATCCTCGATGAGCAGGATCTTAAACCGGTAATGGCTGTTTCGCTCTAAGATAGTATTCAACTTGTCTGTCTAACTCTAGTATGCAATTAAACTCAATTGCATGCTGTGTATGTCTAGGTGTATGTACCCTTTATCTTTAATATAAATTCACTCCACAAGAAATGTCAACTTTGGCACGGAAAATATTTCCTTTAATTTATTGTGTGCAGCTGTTATAAATGCTATCTTATTGAAATTTGCAGCTACAAAATGTGATTTAACCATGCCAAGTAGCATTGGTGCAAACAATATTGACATAGCCACAACTCCAGTAGCCTTAACTGGATGTGAAATGTACAAAAGCGAACTGGCATTATTAGATCTCTATGCTGGTTGTGGTGGAATGTCCACTGGACTTTGTCTTGGTGCCAAAATTTCCGGTGTTAAACTTGTGACGGTAATCAGTTTGTTCCTCAACTCTTGTTTTAAAATTTTGTTATTGTCCAATGTTCTGATAATTTTATTTCTTGGTAACTGTAGAGATGGGCAATTGACTATCACAAGTCTGCATGTGACAGCTTGAAATTAAATCACCCAGAAACAGAGGTAAGTCAGTGAGTGCGTCGAGTGGTTTATCAGTACATCATAGATATATTATCCGCTGGTTATATGCTTCATTATTATAATTCGTCTTTGTTTAGGTTCGACATACAACCGCTGAAGATTTTCTGGAATTATTGAAGGAATGGGAAAAACTATGCAAAAAATATGTGTTGATTGATCCTGATAGAATACCTGAAACTAGCTCTGGTGGTACCAATGACTCTGTAACCAATGAGTCGTCTTTAACGGATGCTGATGTTGATTCTGGAGAGTATGAAGTTTCAAGTCTTGTTGATATATGCTATGGTGATCCCAGCCAAACAGGCGAACATGGTTTAAAGTTTAAGGTACACTGAAATATGTAACTTGATGTTTAAATGCTAAAGTTCTAGTAACTTTATGTTTTATTACCTTAGATACACATAATATAGACAAAGCAGTTTCATTGAACATCAGATGTCGCTTATTTGACAACTTTGCTGCTCTTTAGAGAAAAAATTATATCTTGATTTTTCAAAAGAAAGGATGAGGCAAAATAAAGTATGTAGTGACACTCGATCTTGTGTGTTCTCTCATTCCTATTCTCCTAGCTAGATGCTCATTTTTTCTTCATAAATTGTGTACTCAGGTGCGATGGAAGGGATATGATGATCCAAGTGAAGATACATGGGAGCCAATTGAAGGATTGAGGTTCCTTTTAAAATCTGTTTATGATATTAAAGTTTATAATGCAACTATTTGCACATTCAGTTGCTCATATTTACCTTGTCACAGTCATTGCGAAGATCACATACAAGATTTTGTTAGAAGTGGATACAAATCTAAGATATTACCATGTCCAGTGAGTCATATTACTAATTTTGGCAGTCCTTTTTATTTTTAATATAAATACATAGTAAATATTTTTCTATATTTCAGGGTGACGTAGATGTTATCTGTGGCGGTCCTCCATGCCAAGGGATTAGTGGGTATAATCGATTTAGAAACACTGTTGATCCATTAAACGATGAAAGAAATCAGCAAATCGTTGTCTACTTTGACATAGTGAAATTTTTAAAACCCAAGTATGTGCTGATGGAAAATGTAGCTGATATCTTACGATTTGACAAAGCTTCTCTTGGAAGATATGCTCTAAGTCGTTTGGTTCATATGAATTACCAAGCGAGACTCGGGATTATGGCCGCTGGCTCATATGGTCTTCCACAGTTTAGGTTACGTGTGTTTCTATGGGGTGCTCATCCTAGCGAGGTGACTTTAACCTCATTTTTTAACCTAGTATTTATTATGCCCATTTTTTCCATTTGATCTATTAAATTTCTAATCGCAAACTTTGAGTTTTAATGAGATACATATATTGATATTTTACTTGTCCTTATTTTTTCTACTACTTCATCAAACACATATTTATCTATGAGCTGATACAATGGGAGATCCTTGTTTGCAGAGACTACCTCAATTTCCGCTTCCTACACATGAAGTTATTGTCAGATACTTCCCTCCAGCTGAATTTGAGGTACTTCGATGTTATATTTCTTATTCAAATATGTCAATGTTATTCATTTTTATGTATATTCTAATTATAGATTTTTTTAATGCAGCAACATACAGTTGCTTATGATGAAGGGCAACCTAGAAAACTTCAACAAGCCATTGTTCTTCGTGATGCTATTTCTGATCTTCCAGCTGTATTATTCTAGATTCTACTTTGGTCATCTTTTGCTTCTGCTCAACCTTGCATAATCTAATAAAATTATAATCTTATCTTATAAAATATAATACACAGGTTACTACCCATGAAGAGCGTGAAGAGATGGCATATGATCGGCCTCCAGAAACCGAGTTTCAAAAGTATATTAGGTTAACAAAAGATGGTAATGCTAATACCTCAACGATTTCTTATGTCAATACTTAATAATCAAAGCTCAATCGTCCTATAGTATTGTCTCATATATTCAAATCGTAAATTACATTAATGCCTGAGCTAAGTAATTTTTAGCATTTATTTGACATGCTATTGACATATCCAGCCTTTAAAATCTGGTATAGATGTCTTTCTATATTTAGGATTTAAAACTGTTCATGCAGATTTTATAAATGTACTTTTTCGCAAATATGTCGAAAGTTACTTGTGTACGTAAAGAACAACTTTATAGGCTGTTCATCAACCAATGTATATCAATTTTATTTATCTACCTTCTTGCAGAGTTTACTGGTTCTGCCCTAAAAGGTGTTACAGACTGGACAACCTTGGTTCTCACAGATCATCGACCTTACAAATTGTCTGAAGATGATTTTCATCGAGTGTGTCGTGTTCCACACAAAAAGGTTAATCACTTGTTACATAATAATAGTTTTTTGCCTTCTTTTAGTCACTAACTTTTCCAAACTATACAGGGAGCCAATTTCAGAGATTTCCCTGGAGTAATTGTGGATAGTAATAATACGGTTCACCGAGATCGAACAAAGGAAGTGCTGCTTCCATCTGGAAAGCCGTTGCTACCAGATTATGTATTTACTTTCGAGAAAGGAAAATCTAGAAGGTTCTATATTCTCATAGTTTAACTATAACCAAGGAAAATTACAACTCTGACCCTTTTGGTTTGAGACTTATTACTAAAATAATTTATGTCGAATACCTAAATAACACAAAACCCTTAACAGTGCACCACACGTGTAAAAACGTCAGAAAAATTCATATTTTACGTATTTTGTATAATTTTTGCAGGATGTTTGAGGAAAACCGCGTTTAGTGATTTTGGGTGGTCTAAGAATATCACGAGTTTCACAAAATCTATTTTGCCAAATAAAGGGTCATTTCAATAAAAGGGTTACATATTGTAATTGGTCATTTGTAAGAGTATGCTGGTTCTGCCCTAAAATGGGTCAGATTTTTAGAACATTCTGATTATTGAATAATAACATTGACAGGCCATTTGCAAGAGTATGGTGGGATGAAAACGTGGCAACTGTAGTGACATTCCCAAGTTGTCACAACTCGGTACTTTTCTTCCCTCTGATATTATCTGTAAAAGGCATAAAGACCTGAAACAAATACTTCGATTTTGTTTGTAATCTTATGATATGGTACAGGCTGCCCTACATCCAGAGCAGGACAGAGTCTTCACATTACGAGAGTATGCACGATTGCAGGGCTTTCCCGATAATTATAGATTTTGTGGCAATATAAAAGAAAGGTATGGAACTTGCGCCCACTCTTATCTGTTAAACTTTTGTTTCAACTTTTATCACATAAGATCTTCATGCTGCTGGATATGTATAACGTACGTCCTCAATACAGAATCTAGCCATTTAACCAAAAGTCAATGTTTGGGGTCAAACTGTATATATATAACCAATTATAAATTGCCTCGTACTAAATATATTTATATTTTGGGCAACATCGGCTACCAGTGAATGGTTTAGATAATTGATATATCACAAAATTTTAAAGTGAGGTTCATTTGTTTTTTTTTGTTTTTTGTTTTTGTTTTTGGCTTTTTTTTTTTTTTTTTTTTTTTTTTTTTTTTTTTTTTTTTTTTTTTTTTTTTTTTTTTTTTTTTTTTTTTTTTTTTTTTTTTTTTTTTTTTTTTTTTTTTTTTTTTTTTTTTTTTTTTTTTTTTTTTTTTTTTTTTTTTTTTTTTTTTTTTTTTTTTTTTTTTTTTTTTTTTTTTTTTTTTTTTTTTTTTTTTTTTTTTTTTTTTTTTTTTTTTTTTTTTTTTTTTTTTTTTTTTTTAANCCGGGGAATATTGATTCTACAAGTGAGGACAGGAGAGATGGTTATATTTCGTGCGGAAATAATTTTTTTTTTATTAATGTAAACTTTGTATAATTTGATGTGGAAACAAATTACAATGTGGTTTGTCAATTTATCTCAAACCGAGTCTTTAAATCTAATGACATTTTTAACAAGCAAATAACAAATGAAACCAATATTCATTACACATGCAAGTTTTTATTGGCAGTTTTACAGAAAAATCAGCGATTATGACGCACAGATATACAGGTATATGCATGCAGTATCATAAGCTTGAGCTGAGTGGAAATTAGCGACGAAACTTGCAAGCAGTTTTCAACTCCTCGGCTGGAGCTGAATCCCCAGCAAACCCGTTGTCGACCCATGCCGAGTATCCACCAGCCATATTCTTTACATTCTTGTAGCCCTACATTCATTTAACCCATACAAGTTCATTAGTAAAATGAAGATTGTGTTTTAAACGCTTAATGACAGATATAAGAAGTACAAGAAAACTGCACAAAAGAAAAGAATGTAACATACTGCAGAAACCAGGTCGACAGAAGCTTTAAGCGATCTTCCTCCGCTGTTACAAGCCTTCAACATGGACGAGGACATCAAAGTTGTGTATTTAACAAGAGGATGTAAGATATAAGTTTGGTTAAACATATTAAACTCTTTTGTGAATTAATACGGGTACACAACTACGTACAAAAGCTTTTTGCGTATTCATTTTGGAAAGGAAAGAGTAGTATTCGTATTTTTAAGGAAATTACCACAACGAGTAAATCTTCCTTGTCGCAAAGAGATGAAACCTGAGCTAGAAATTCTGGATTTTTTTACCTTTGCTGTCATTTGCAAGAATAGACACTTTCAGAGTATGAAAACGTAAAAGGAAAACAATGATAGATATAGTAAAACAATGATAGATATAGTATATGTGGAAACCACCTCTCACGTTCGCTTCTAATACATGAGACTATTACAGTTCAAAGTCTGTAATTCTTAGCTTAAAAAGATCAATCTGATCTAGTAACAACGTTTTATGTTATCCGTCACTATAAGCTAATATTCGATCATATAGACTTTAAAATTAATAAATGAAAAATGTGTTGATGTAATTAGCACCTTCTTGTGTAATGAACATGTAAGGGACATTCAGAGCATTATCTGCGTGACTCTTGTTGAATTCTTCATTTGTCCTGTCAATGTTTCTCATTTTTAGTACAAAGCAAAAACTTATACAAAAAAATAGAACAAAAATTTGTGTGTTATTTAGGGGGTCAACTTAATATTTATCCGAAAAGATGATATATTTGGTCTATATGCATTGCGAACTTAACATAAATGCAATATATACATAATTCGAACTTGTTCAAATTTTACTTTTTTGCATACTCTAACCTGACATCGAGATAGCGGTGACCAGAGTCGAGGAGATCTTTAGCTGCAAGTACATCTACTGTAACCACATCTGCAACACTAATAAACCACACAAAAACTCATATGTTAACAAAACCATACGTGCATAAACACCATACTAATATTAAGAAACCAGATCTAAAATAGTATCTAACCTCTTGGTTCCATCCATTGATATCAACCCTTGATGAACTAAAAAAATGATGTCTATAAATCTATAATGCTTTCATCAATTGTACAATTTGTACCAACAAGAGTTGACTTTCATATGATCAAATTGACATTATTAAAAGGGTTCTAGTACTTTATTCTCCCTGAAGAGTTGACAAATTTTATTTATTTATGTATTTCTAACATGTACAGTTAGCAAGGCATGAGCTTGCAAGGTTTATTTATGGCTCAAAAAAAATTTTAATTTGTTGTTTATGTAATGAACATGTTTTGTGGTTAAGACTTAAGAATGAGATTTAAAGCCACATTGGTCGTATAGTTATAATAAAGCAATTTTTCTTCTTCTTAAGAAGTATTATATAAGCATGTAATTAACGATGGTTTTCCTTGATATATCTTTGTGTTCAAGTTCTAAGATTACAAAAGAAATTGATGACCTATTCATAGTAGCTCATTACATTCATTTACTTCTATTTAAAACACATTTGCCAACATATTCATAACATGAAATGATTTACGGACATCTGAGGTTGATCTAAGAGGAATATTTGATGATATTTAGACTAAATTTTGTACAAGTTTGACGTTAAAAACATTAATATAACTCTAGTTGTATATCCATATACTTGATAAAAGCTTGTGATTTTAGTTATAGTTATATCAAACTATGGAAGCTTGAAATCTGGGTAATGAATTATACTTAATTGAATAAGCTAGTTGGTAGAAAAGTGTCAAAGTTTTGTCATAAACTAAGAGATGAGTTATCCGCTTTTGCACGAGAACTCTACAATTAAATGAATTGTGTGGAAAATGTAGAGGTGGAGGGCAAATACGTTCCTGTTTAAAGCCTCAATTTTTAGAATCAAACCGATCAAGTGTGATGATACAAAAAGCGAGAATAATAATAACTATAAATATAGTAGAAAGCATAAAAGAAAACATATCACTACTGTTGTTATTAATGATCGCACCACAGCAGGTGTAACATCCCGCTTACTCATACAACAATATTGTCCACTTTGCCTTTCATAAGCACGCTTAACTGCCAGTTCCTAAGAACCTCACTCGCAGTAGACCACAAAATGCGTTGTGCCTGATAAGGCCAAGATACTACTTATATACCCAGCATAACTCCAAGCCTCAGCCGATGTGGGATTTGCCTAGGGTGTTACAACGAACATTTAATTATCTTTCTATAGATAGACACTTCGATATACTTTCGACAAAATTAATTTTTTCGTGTTTTTCAAATTTTTTTTAACGTATTTTCATTTTTTTTCGTTACTGAAATTTGCATGAAATAATCATATGTGATTTAACACTAATATCACATGTGATGTAACACTAATAATATCACATGTGATTTTTCATGCAAATTTCAATAATGAAAAAGAAACGAAAAAAAGATGAAAATACAAGAAGAAAAGGTGAAAAAATGATTTTTTTTTTCTTTTTTTGTTAAAAGTATGTCAAAATGTCATATCTAGAAAGATAATTAAATGCTCGTCGCAATGGTATAATTATTTTCGTTTAACGATTAACGGTTTAAGATATATTTAAATTATAAAAAATAGATGAAATATTAAAATAATTTTAATCTAAAACATCGAATTCATTTTAAATGGATGGTAGAGATAAGTCACTTGGTATGTAATATAAGTTTGGTGTTTGCACACTGCATGTTTTGATTAGGACACTCATATGTACAACGAGTTAAAGCAGTGTACATTTATAGTACAACAGTTTAATGCATATGGAGGAGTGTGCCAATAAAAAATTGGAGTGTGCAAATCATTTCCCATCAAAATAATTCTCCTCCTATATTAAACTTTGGGAGATGATTGGCATACTCTATGTTTTGATTGGGACACTCATATGTACAACCAGTTAAAACACTGTACATTCACAGTACAACAGTTTAATGCATATGGAAGGGTGTCCCAATTAAAAGTTGGAGTGTGCATTCTCAGAAAAACTTTTCGCTGTGAAATCTTAACGGCTGAAATTTAATTTGTCAAGTATGTATTACCCAGTACATTTGTTAAATGATGAATAAACCTAAAATTAAATAAGAATAGGACGATCAAAAAAGAATATCACACGATTACATAACAATAAATCAAAAAGAAGGATCGCTTCATTATGAGACGTACAATGGTTACATTATAAAATAGTGAGCACAACATCATGAAAGTTGTTTTTTCTCTTCTCTCTTTTATATCTTGATTTTTATTTTAAATTTCTAACTTATCTCATATCTCATGTTTCTTTCATAGTGGCGCAAATAACTAATAAAATCCACCCTGATGTTCAAAACTATCATCTTATTGTATCTTTCACATTTATTGATTTCGTTTTTATATAAGTACTAGTTATAATGCCCGCGCACGCGCGGGATTTTTTTTAAAATTTTTAGTAATGTATTTTTATTTATTAAAAAACAAATTCTAACATTTGGTATAATGCAAATAAAAGGCCGAATTTGAAGGTACACATAAAAGTTCTATTGCATTTTGTCTTCATATTCAAATTTAAATAACTTACATCATTCATTAAGCTCATGTTCTTCAAACTGACTGACCATTTTTCAAAACGACGATGGTATCAACGTTTCTTATTGTATATAATCTGTGTGCCACAATGATTGTAGAATCAAGTGCACTTGTGGCCTCGTCCAGTAGTATCTTCGGGTTTATTAGTGTGGCCCGTGCTATAGCTATTTTTTGTTTTTGACCTCCTGAAAGTTGGGTTCCTTTTTCGCCCACTTGAGTTTTATAGCCACCAGGTAACCCTTGAATGAACGAAAGACCATTTGCAGCTTNGTAAAACATTATTCCAGACAACTTTCGTGTTTTACACTTTTGATGATTCGGACCCGAAAGGGGTCAAAATCGTGATTTAACTCAGTGAGGACTAACGATGCAAATATTTTAACTCAATAAGGACTAACGATGCAATTATTTTAACTCTATAGTCAATGAGGACTAACGATGCAAATATTTTAACTCAATAAGGACTAACGATGCAAATATTTTAACTCTATAGTCAATAAGGACTAACGATGCAAATATTTTAACTATCGTTAGGAGATAACGGAAAATAATTTGCATCGTTAGTCCTCATTAACGGATATTACTAACGGAGGGATGGTTTTGAGCCAACTTTACTACCACAGGGATGATTTTGTGCCAAAAAAAAGAAAAAGGATGTAAAGCGAGCAAAAGCTAAACCACAGGGATGTATTTTGGACTTTTCTCTAACAATAAATCAAAAAGAAGGATCGCTTCGTTATGAGACGTACAATGGTTACATTATAAAATAGTGAGCACAACATCATGAAAGTTGTTTTTTCTCTTCTCTCTTTTATATCTTGATTTTTATTTTAAATTTCTAACTTATCTCATATCTCATGTTTCTTTCATAGTGGCACAAATAACTAATAAAATCCACCCTGATGTTCAAAGCTATCATCTTATTGTATCTTTCGCATTTATTCATTTCGTTTTTATATAAGTATTAATTTTCTTTCAAACCACACATATGGCAGCTTTGTGGCCAGCTTTGAGGCGGCTATTTCACCATCGTAGATGTTCTTGTGACGCCGAAAAAAGGAGACCTTTGAAAAAAAGGTCACGGGAATAATCCCAACTCTTCCTGATTCGCAAGCAACAACTGAACATTGCTTTTGGAAGGGCCAGTCAACACCAAAAGATGTATGAAGTTGGTGTTTCTTCGCCGATTTAAACCTTTTGAATTATCCCTTAAATGTATTATTATATTAGCTTATATTACGTAACTTTATTAAACACAAATTAAATGTATTATTGTTCAATAATTAGATGGATGTCTTGTATGTTTTATACTATATAGGATTTTTTTAGAATTTCCCCCCTAATGCATAATCACAAGTGATTATAAAATTCATGTTTGAGATTATTATATAAAATAATTTGTAATTATGATAATTTGTAAATATAGTTACATCTGACCCTGACTAAAATTCTTGTTTGAATAGAAAGTTGAGATTTAGTCTTTTATATATGAATAGATTACCATCAATGTTAACTTTTTTTATATAGGAAACAAATCAAACACATTGATCATATAATTAATATAAGGCTTTTTAAAACTTACCAAACAAGAGAAACTTTATAATAGTTTAGATCAAATTTTGTTATGCAACAAATTCACACGAATTCATTAACATTAACATGTATATTAAAAGGGTACTTATCTCAAATGTGTATTTAATATATGAAATTACAACACATCGTACACACTATAACTACATACATGTTTTTTTATGAACGGCGGTGTATTTGAAAGCATAGACATCGCTCTAGTGAAATATAGTACAAGCTAAGTTGCTTAGACAAGTTTAGTTCAAAACAACCCAATTGGACAATGACACCCTTTTACGCATATTCTTAATCCTGGAAACACCAAAATTGAAATATCACGGGACACAATCGGTATAGTTATACAATATTTTTTTGTTTGAAAGAACTTCCTAGTTTCTTACCTTTCGCGTAACAAAAATAGTACCTAAAAAAACTGCTAGACATTACATTTCTAGATGTATATATAAGTAGTTTAATTATGACCATCAAGAGTTCAGACAAAAGTTATGTATATATAGATGCATTTGAATGAACAGTGAAGACATGTTTAGATAAAAACAANGATTATAAAATTCATGTTTGAGATTATTATATAAAATAATTTGTAATTATGATAATTTGTAAATATAGTTACATCTGACCCTGACTAAAATTCTTGTTTGAATAGAAAGTTGAGATTTAGTCTTTTATATATGAATAGATTACCATCAATGTTAACTTTTTTTATATAGGAAACAAATCAAACACATTGATCATATAATTAATATAAGGCTTTTTAAAACTTACCAAACAAGAGAAACTTTATAATAGTTTAGATCAAATTTTGTTATGCAACAAATTCACACGAATTCATTAACATTAACATGTATATTAAAAGGGTACTTATCTCAAATGTGTATTTAATATATGAAATTACAACACATCGTACACACTATAACTACATACATGTTTTTTTATGAACGGCGGTGTATTTGAAAGCATAGACATCGCTCTAGTGAAATATAGTACAAGCTAAGTTGCTTAGACAAGTTTAGTTCAAAACAACCCAATTGGACAATGACACCCTTTTACGCATATTCTTAATCCTGGAAACACCAAAATTGAAATATCACGGGACACAATCGGTATAGTTATACAATATTTTTTTGTTTGAAAGAACTTCCTAGTTTCTTACCTTTCGCGTAACAAAAATAGTACCTAAAAAAACTGCTAGACATTACATTTCTAGATGTATATATAAGTAGTTTAATTATGACCATCAAGAGTTCAGACAAAAGTTATGTATATATAGATGCATTTGAATGAACAGTGAAGACATGTTTAGATAAAAACAAAGATTTTATTCAAACAGGAATGAGACAACTTAACAAAGAAATTGAAAATACATCTTGAATATGGATCTATATATCGATCCTTCTAATGATATCTTAAAGGCAATCAATCAAGATGTTTATTGCTTGTAACCTTCTACAAGGGAGCATTTGCTAAGCGCGTGAAAGCGTGTTCTATTTCACGCACTTACTTGGAGATCAACCCATTCTTTTATTGATGCAGCAACTTCGGCAACAACCTTTTCTTTCTTTATCACGAGTTGCCTACGTCTTTCCGAAAGCTCTGCGATCTTCTTATCAATCAGCTCAAGCTCTTTATCAATAATTTTCTTCTCACCAATAAACTCAAGTTTTTCTTTAGCAATCAACTCACGTTTATTCTCAAGAAATTTCAGCTTATCAATCAACTCAAGCTTTTTATCAATATTGTTCTTCTTCGTCGATATTTTCTTCCCTTTTTTCAAAAAATTATAGGGTTTGGTTTCTTACGCCTGCTCAATTGGAATATTATAGTTTGATACAATTAGACTTTGTACATCTAAATGCTCTTATATAGTCTCAATTTTTGGCATCAAGTCATTTATGGTTTGATACTAACACAACTATCTCGTTCATAAAAAAATAATAACAATAATAATAAGATAAAAAATCATTTGAGGACAAAACTTAATTTACATATCGAGGGACTAATCTTCACATTCCTTCTTTATTTGATCTAATGGATGAGATTAATCCCAACAATTTAAAAAATCTTTTAAACCCTTAATCGTTAAGCGAAAAAAAATATACCGTTACGACGAGCATTTAATTATCTTTCTATAGATAAGTACTTTGATATATTTTCGACAATTTTTTTTCACGTTGATGCGTGGTTTTGTGACCTTACAACAGGTTTTACCTCTCAAGGGATCTCAAGAGGCTTACAACCCCACCAGGCAGTGTACCTGACCGATGTAGTATAGTGGTAAGTACGGGGGATTGATCGTTCTCTCACGGGGAATAGTGTTCGTTAGGATAGAAAAACTACTCTAATAGGTCTAAGGGTGAAGGAAGATTCTTTTTGTATTTTTATATTTTGTGGAAAGCAAGTAAAAATATCGGTTTTGAAGGAGTGGGCGGAATTAGTTGCTAGTCAACTAACCCAAGATTACTACAATTGCAAATAAAATAAAATAACTAAACTATTGTGGTTGTGAAAACTATATGGAGAAAAGCGTGTTTACTTAGACTTCATTACTCCCTAACTATCTTTTACCGGTTAATTGATATGTATATTACTTGTGTGGATGAAAGGTGTATTCCTAATAACTCATGGAGTGGCATACATATCTCTCCAATTCTATAAGCTCTTATCTCATCCTATG
>LBNU01019234.1:65258-138786 GCA_014162995.1 Artemisia annua
TGGCTTTAACCTGAAAATTGCAAAACAGTGGCTGTTTACGACCAAAACTTAAGCGGTTATCGATTTGGGAGTAAATAGCCCACTGTTTGCAATTCAGATTAAAATTCTCGCGTTCTTGATGTAAAACATTATTCCAGACACTTCGTGGTTTTACACTTTTGATGATTCGGACCCGAAAGGGGTCAAATCGTGATAACTCAGTGAGGGACGAAACGATGCAAATATTTAACTCAAAAGGGACTAACGATGCATATTTTAACTCTATAGTCAATGAGGACTAACGATGCAAATATTTTAACTTCAATAAGGACTAACGATGCAAATATTTTAACTCTATAGTCAAATAAGGATAACGATGGCAAATATTTTAACTATCGTTAGGAGATAACGGAAAATAATTTGCATCGTTTAGTCCTCATTAACGGATATTACTAACGGAGGGATGTTTTGAGCCAATATTACTACCATCAGGGATGATTTTGCTGCCAAAAAAAAGAAAAGGATGTAAAGCGAGCAAAAGCTAAACCACATGGTTATTTGGACTTTCTCAACAATTAAATCAAAAAGAAGGATCGCTCGTTATGAGAGTTACAATGGTTTCATATTTAAAATAGGTGAGCACAACATCATGAAATTGTTTTTTCTCTTCTCTTCCAGTTATATCTGGATTTATTTAAATTTCTAACTTATCTCACTATCTCATGTTTTCTTTCATAGTGGCACAAATAACTAATAAAATTCCACCCTGATGTTCAAAGCTCTATATCTTATGTATCTTTCGCATTTATTCATTTCGTTTTTTATATAAGTATTAATTTCTTCAAACCCACACATATGGCAGCTTTTTGGCCAGCTTTGAGGCGGCTATTTTCACCATCGTTGAAGATGTTCTTGTGACGCCGAAAAAAGGAGACCTTTGGAAAAAAAGGTCACGGGAAATAATCCCAACTCTTCCTGATTCGCAAGCAACAACTGAACATTGCTTTTGGAAGGGCCAGTCAACACCAAAAGATGTATGAAGTTGGTGTTTCTTCGCCGATTTAAACCTTTTGAATTATCCCTTAAATGTATTATTATATTAGCTTATATTACGTAACTTTATTAAACACAAATTAAATGTATTATTGTTCAATAATTAGATGGATGTCTTGTATGTTTTATACTATATAGGATTTTTTTAGAATTTCCCCCATAATGCATAATCACAAGAGATTATAAAATTCATGTTTGAGATTATTATATAAAATAATTTGTAATTATGATAATTTGTAAATATAGTTACATCTGACCCTGACTAAAATTCTTGTTTGAATAGAAAGTTGAGATTTAGTCTTTTATATATGAATAGATTACCATCAATGTTAACTTTTTTTATATAGGAAACAAATCAAACACATTGATCATATAATTAATATAAGGCTTTTTAAAACTTACCAAACAAGAGAAACTTTATAATAGTTTAGATCAAATTTTGTTATGCAACAAATTCACACGAATTCATTAACATTAACATGTATATTAAAAGGGTACTTATCTCAAATGTGTATTTAATATATGAAATTACAACACATCGTACACACTATAACTACATACATGTTTTTTTATGAACGGCGGTGTATTTGAAAGCATAGACATCGCTCTAGTGAAATATAGTACAAGCTAAGTTGCTTAGACAAGTTTAGTTCAAAACAACCCAATTGGACAATGACACCCTTTTACGCATATTCTTAATCCTGGAAACACCAAAATTGAAATATCACGGGACACAATCGGTATAGTTATACAATATTTTTTTGTTTGAAAGAACTTCCTAGTTTCTTACCTTTCGCGTAACAAAAATAGTACCTAAAAAAACTGCTAGACATTACATTTCTAGATGTATATATAAGTAGTTTAATTATGACCATCAAGAGTTCAGACAAAAGTTATGTATATATAGATGCATTTGAATGAACAGTGAAGACATGTTTAGATAAAAACAAAGATTTTATTCAAACAGGAATGAGACAACTTAACAAAGAAATTGAAAATACATCTTGAATATGGATCTATATATCGATCCTTCTAATGATATCTTAAAGGCAATCAATCAAGATGTTTATTGCTTGTAACCTTCTACAAGGGAGCATTTGCTAAGCGCGTGAAAGCGTGTTCTATTTCACGCACTTACTTGGAGATCAACCCATTCTTTTATTGATGCAGCAACTTCGGCAACAACCTTTTCTTTCTTTATCACGAGTTGCCTACGTCTTTCCGAAAGCTCTGCGATCTTCTTATCAATCAGCTCAAGCTCTTTATCAATAATTTTCTTCTCACCAATAAACTCAAGTTTTTCTTTAGCAATCAACTCACGTTTATTCTCAAGAAATTTCAGCTTATCAATCAACTCAAGCTTTTTATCAATATTGTTCTTCTTCGTCGACATTTTCTTCCCTTTTTTCAAAAAATTATAGGGTTTGGTTTCTTACGCCTGCTCAATTGAAATATTATAGTTTGATACAATTAGACTTTGTACATCTAAATGCTCTTATATAGTCTCAATTTTTGGCATCAAGTCATTTATGGTTTGATACTAACACAACTATCTCGTTCATAAAAAAATAATAACAATAATAATAAGATAAAAGATCATTTGAGGACAAAACTTAATTTACATATCAAGGGACTAATCTTCACATTCCTTCTTTATTTGATCTAATGGATGAGATTAATCCCAACAATTTAAAAAATCTTTTAAACCCTTAATCGTTAAGCGAAAAAAAATATACCGTTACGACGAGCATTTAATTATCTTTCTATAGATAAGTACTTTGATATATTTTCGACAATTTTTTTTTTCACGTTGATGCGTGGTTTTGTGACCTTACAACAGGTTTTACCTCTCAAGGGATCTCAAAAGGCTTACAACCCCACCAGACAGTGTACCTGACCGATGTAGTATAGGATAGTGGTAAGTACGGGGGATTGATCGTTCTCTCACGGGGAATAGTGTTCGTTAGGATAGAAAAACTACTCTAATAGGTCTAAGGGTGAAGGAAGATTCTTTTTGTATTTTTATATTTTGTGGAAAGCAAGTAAAAATCTCGGTTTTGAAGGAGTGGGCGGAATTAGTTGCTAGTCAACTAACCCAAGATTACTACAATTGGAAATAAAATAAATTGTGGTTGTGAAAACTATATGGAGAAAAGCGTGTTTACTTAGACTTCATTACTCCCTAACTATCTTTTACCGGTTAATTGATATGTATATTACTTGTGTGGATGAAGGGTGTATTCCTAATAACTCATGGAGTGGCATACATATCTCTCCAATTCTATAAGCTCTTATCTCCCATGTCATGCACTACATAACCATAGGGATTGTAAACAGTGGCTCATGCGTTAAATACTACCTTAATAGCCTAGTATGCCTTGGCTACATGTTTCCCAAGACGTTCAAGCAGGTTACCATTAAAGGAGGTTAGCCAGTTTTCTTGAGCCTAACATCGATGGAACAATCATCCCAACAAATAACAACACATCAACCAACCAATAATTAATAGTAAGGTTTCATTAGATCTAAGCAAACACAAAAAGAATTTAGCCTAGCATGTTAATTGAAAGACAAGCAAAAAAGATAATTAACCAACACATAGACATATTGATTAAATTAAAGTGAGGACTTATCTTCAATTGAACATGAGCGTTCCAAGGGTTGGAAACCCTAAAAATACAGAAAATTCGTCTTAGGGTTTGGTGCCAAAAGTTCCCCACAAAGTTCAACACTAATGAAGGAAAAATAGAAAACTATATATAGATTTTACACTCTGACGGCGTCAGGTTATAGAGTCTGACGCCGTCAGCTCGCCGCCATTAGGTTTCTTGGATGGCCTAGATCCACTTCTGACGCCGTCACCTACAAAACTCTTCTGGGTCGTCACTCTTTAACTTATAACTCGACGGCCTACATTATTAACACCTGACGGCGTCAAGTGTAAATCTCCAAATTCTTTCTGGCCCGTCATTTGTAAAATGGTTTTCACTCTTTTGTCAACATTTGCTGACGGCGTCACCTTGTGACTCTGACGCCGTCAGGTAGTAATTCCAGCTTCTTTTGAGACTTTGTCGTTTTCTTCACTTTTATGCTCCAAAAACGTCCAAATATGCATGTTTTCCAAGAATTCCTCTCAAAAGTACCTAAAATGACAAAAGGAACGATTTAAGGCATTATTTGATCACATTTACATGAATTAAGGCTTAAATGACCCCTTAAAAGCGTAACACTTTTCGTCTCATCAAATACCCTTACACTTGAGATTTGCTTGTCCTCAAGCAAATGAGCTTTTATTCCAATCAAAATATGAGTTAGGGGTCATTTAACACGAATATAAAAGTAATTACAACAAATAGTTATTCGACCCTAATCATAACAAGCACGGAAATCATACACTAGCACCTCACAAATAGTGTTTGGATTCTCTCATCTCTCAAATGTCATAGAATTATATCTCATAAATGAAAACGGAAAATATCACTCACTACCTGTCATAGCAAATAGATTACCATAAGCCTGGGAGAGGATCAATTACTCCTTTACTAGGCGTGAGCACCTAAGATAAACTATCAAAGAGGGCTTTCCAAAGGGTTATAACGTAAGGTGCAGGGATATGATAAACACGGTTTGGTTGGAATAAATGGTATTTTAATGGTGGCGAGTTAATTATCATAATCAAATACATGCACTATACATCGTTGCTTAAGCCAAGACTCGACTCAATCTAAAGCTAAAAATGAAATAACAAAAACTAAAAAGAAACATAAAAGAAAATGGGATGGTAGTCCGTATGTTTTTCTACTTTATTTTTCACATTTTTTTGTATTTTTCTTGATTTTTCGATTTTTTTTCTTTACACTCTTGCCCTACCATCCAAAATAATACATCATAGGGGAGTTGCATTCCCCTTACACTTGAATTTTTACATAACTTTACAATTACTATTCTAATGACTCGAATTAAGATAATTGAAAAACTTGGAGTACTTTTAAAATATTTAGCACATATGGGGGTAATAATGTTGTTCTTCCCCATTACTCCATTACACTAGTACTTTACCCATGAGTCCCAATCGTCCCAAAACAATATGTACAAGGATATGACTTAACTTAGCAACCATGTAATTGACCGGATAATTAACTAAGGGTTTAACAAATGTTTTCACAATAATGCACCAAAGGTGGGTGCATACAAGGTAGGCTAAGGCGATTTGGGTGTACATTTAAGTGGGGTGTAACAAATTCTCACTTTGAGTAAGATGCTCAAAGGTCGAAACGAAAAGATAGGCTCGGAGGGGTGTACTAGGGGTATCGTGTACCAAAAATGGATACAACGCAAAAGGATTGGGAAAATTACTTGACCAATGAAGTCAATGTAATTATAACAAACATACGGGTGTAAAACAATGGGTCAATCCTAATGCCTCTTATCATGTAGTAGATCTTAACTACACGAATGTAGTCTCACTTGTGGATTTGAGATGGTCCCAACGCAAGTTTTAGAATCTAAGTGCTACCGGTACACACATCATAGCACCAAAGATGGATGCTTTTCCTACCAATTCTAGGGGTGAACCTCACATATTTGGGGTGAAAAATTTTTTAGTGGTACGGTTTTGTGCTAATTATATACAATTTCCTATCCATGAGACGCTCATTAAGATCAAGGTTTCACTTCTAAATATTGTAAAAACTTTTAAATTGGCGCTAAAATTGCCCTAACAAATATTTCTCTTGGTTTTATTACAAATTTACTATCAAACAAAGCAAAACATCAAACGTAATTGTATTCTCAACGGTGCCTTCATTTACCCCCTACACTTAAACCGAACATTTTCCCTAATGTTCAAATAGAAGATGTAAAAGAAAATAAAATGAAAGAATGAAATCAAATACTCCCCTGAATCGTTTGATGTGGATAGTGAAGTAACATAGTTAGATCTTCTTCCAAGAGAGATGAACGCTCAAAGCTTCCCTTCCGAAATAATAATCGTCTTCTTGTCCAAAATAACCTGTTAACGTGAAAAAGATAAAGGTCAACCTCGCATAAAATCGACGGTATAATCTATATAATAGGATATAATGCTTGTGGAATGAATATTTTTGCAGAATTCCTGGAGATTATAAGTTAAAGAATTGGCAAAATTTTTTATGTTTTCGGGAGAAATACAAAACTTTCAAAAATTGCAGAAAATTTTAGCCTGACGCCGTCAGAATGATCTGACAGAATTCCCTCATTTTAAGTTTTCGGAAAAACTAGATCTTACTTCCTGGAATTCCTGCAAAAATTCATTATGACTCGATACAAGCTTTTGACTCAAACAAGTACTACTATGTATGTTAATTTGCATTGTTATGATTCATGTTCATTCGTTCTTTATAAACCGATTTAGATTTCCCTTACACTTAGCTTTTGCGAAATACCTTTATATGTAGTTAAGACGAAGTTAAAAATAAAATAAAGCATTTTCACATTTTAGTTTGAAGCACGAATCGATAACAAGAAATATAACTTACATACGGAAACAAATAAAATCAAATAAACAAACAAACAAACACACAAAGCATGGGTTGCCTCCCAAGAAGCGCTTTTCTTTATTAACGAGTCTTGTAGCTAGACTCAAAGTCACCGTACATTATGTGACTTCATCGTTTGTCACGGTTCCTAAGTCATCCTCTTTTCCGGTTTTGTATTTTGGTCCTAATTTCAAGCAATCTTTGTAGAAACCGAAAATCCTTTTCATGACATAGTCTACTCCCCTACGTCTATCCTCATCATTCCTATAGTAAACCGCTTGTTTGAGTTCCTTCTCAACATTGGACAAGTGTTGGAATTGCTCTATCTTATATGGCATTTGGTAGTTTACTTCGTCGGTCTCATCCTTAAATTTAACTATCCCTAAGGAAGGTTCACGAGTCATTCTAGAGACTTCGATAAATGGCTTGCCTAAAACTACTTGGGTTACACTTGCGTTGACTATTGGGCGAATATCTTCTACAATCACAAAGTCGGTGACATAGGTGAAGTTTCCTACATAAACCGGTAATCCCTTAACTCTTCTCGTGAAGTTACTAATCCATCCCTTATCGGGGAGCACCCTATACCTAAGTTGATTTTTCATTATCAAGTTGTATTGGTCTCTAGTCATGATGTTTATGGGCGATCTAGGGTCGATGTAAGCTTTCCACACATGCAAATGTCCAATGTTGCATGGTATATTGAGATTGGAAGGATCGCCCACTTTGATAATCGGGTTACCTAGGAAGTATGGGGTCTCGGAGTCATCGAATAGATTCTTATGATATGCTCGCACTTCCCTAGTTGGTAACTTATTGAAGTAGTCCTCTTCACCTACTTCTTCTATTTCGCTAATCTTAGCTTTCCTATCAACCTCTACTCCCTTAACCTCATCCTATGATTCATTATCATCCTCACACCTATCAATTGGTGATGAGACGAAAAGTGTTGCGCTTTTAGGGGTCATTTAAGCCCTAATTCGTATAAATGTGATCAAATATTGCCCTAAATCGTTCCTTTTGTCATTTTAGGTACTTTTGAGAGGAATTTTGGAAAACATGCATATTTGGACGTTTTTTGAGCATAAAAGTGAAGAAAACGACAAAGTCTCAAAGAAGCAGGATTTTATAACCTGACGGCGTTAGGAGTCACAAGGTGACGCCATCAGTAAGAATGACAAAAGAGTGGAATTCAATTATCAAACGACAGGCCAGAAAGATTTCAAGAATTTACACCTGACGCCGTCAGGTGTTAGAAGATGTAGGCCGTCACGTGTTAAGTTAAAGAGAGACGGCCCAGAGAGTTTTACAAGCTGACCATGTCCCAAATGGATCTAGGCCATCCGAGAACCCTAATGGCGGCGAGCTGACGGCGTCAGGCCCTATAAGCTGACGCCGTTCGAACTTATTTTCTATATATATTTTCCAAATTTTCATTCATTAGTGTGGAACTTTGTAGAGAACTTTTAGGGCATACCCTAAAGACGAATTTTCTGTGACTTTTAGGGTCTCCAACCCTTGGAACCCTAGTGCTTAATTAAAGATAAGTCTTCACTTTAATTCAATCAATATGTCTATGTGTTGGTTGTCTATCTATCTTGCTTGTCTTTCAATTAACATGAGTAGCTAAATTCTCTAGTGTTTGCTTAGATATAATGAAACCTAACTATTGATTATTGTTGGAATGTAATTTTATTGATATGATGGATACAAAACAAGAAGAATCTGAAAACATTAAAGGGGCTTTAAAGTGACAAAGAGGGAAACTACAAAAAGATGGAGAATTTGGAAGATTCTAGAAGATTTAAACTTAAAAATTTAGTTTCCTAAACACTTGGATTATGGATTCCTCCTTTGTAAACCCTAGTAGTCCCTATATACTAAGAGGTAGACATAGGGTCATTGAGTTTATTTAAGTACGTACAAGAATGTAACCATCAAAGGTGTGTGTGTGTGGGAACCTAGGCGTAGGGATTTGGGAAACGCCCTAGGGTTTTAGTTACGGAGTTAGTTGGTTAGTCAGCCTCAAGGTCGGTTCTAACCCCTTGACGTCAAGTAGGAAATTGCGGGTTTTTGTAGGATGTTGTATGTTAGAGATGATGGAAATGAAAACCTTGTTGATAACATCTGATCGTTCTTATTATTATTCCGCTGCAATGTTATGTCAATGTTAGTTAGGTTCCTAGATTCGATTAAAAGGTTTAACAGCTGATTGGCTCAGAAACGGTCAGCAAAAGTCAACCAAGGAATTGGTCAACTAAAGTCAACTATCTAAGAGCTCAATGCACCAAGGATAGTATAGGAATTCCCCGGGTCGTTTAAATCCCGACGAGGAGTGAATTGTGTCGAAAAAACGGTTCTGAGATCGAGTGTTTGTGAAACGGAAAAAGGTTTATGAGTGATTGATCGATTATTCTAAATGAAAATAAGTGAAAACGAGTTAAACGAACTAAATTTACAAAAACGTAAAGCTAAATAACTTGGAAACGTTTAAAAACTAAAACCGCACGTCTAAATTAAAAATAACGTAAACGCGCAAAATAAAAAGTGAAATTTGAAAACTAAAAGGCCTACGAGAATGAAAAATACATTTTTACGAACCTAATGATAAAAGAAAATTTTTGGAAAAAGAAAAATATTATTTTGACTTTTTAATTATTTATTATTAATTTAAAACTATTTTAACTAAATTAAATTATAATAAATACTAAACTATTTTTGAAAATTTCCAAACTTTTTCTGAAAATACTTAAAGATAACAGTTAACTACTAAAAATTTGAAAAGATCCAAATGCTTATTAATAAGCAGTGTATAACCAAAATAAGCTAAATAAGCTTAATAAGCTAACACCACTATAAAAATAAAAAAAGAAAGAAAGAACTTGTAAGTCCTTCGGGCATAATGGTTAAGGGTGTGTGTTGTGAGGTGTGGAACTGTGAAGGGGGAGACCAGGGTTCGAATCCTTGGCTCCCCTTTTTGCAAGATTTTATTTTTTTATTTTTTTTTTCTTTTCTTGTTTCTGCTTGTAACAACTCACAACCACAGCAACAATACAATAACCACAGCAACTAAGATTTATCACAACAACAACAAATGAACAATATCAACAGAATTAAGCACAAATCAAGATCACAGAAACAAGAACATAGAATAACTAATTTATTTGCCTTTCTTTTTATTTCCTTAACTGTTTTCTGTTTTGGTTCAAACAACACCACAACAACAATTACAATAACATGGACAACAACAACAATAAATAAAAACAAAAACAACAACAAGAATTGACAACAACAACAGCAGGCAATCACAACAATATCAACAGACAACAACAAGAACATGAACACCCAACAGGAACTCAATAACTTCAGCAGACAAGAGCATTAAGCTCAAGCTTGCAAAAGCTCTTAACAAACTAATAGTCAACAATATCAACAACTACATACAACTTTAAGATCAACAATAGCAACAAGAAACAACTTCAAGAATGACAAGATTAACAACAGCAACAAAATATAAAACTAAAGAACAAGAAGCAACAGAAACAACAGTTATGTAGCAACTTTGAGGCAAAAATTAAGTGAGCTAACAAACAAATTAGTGCAACCAATTAATAGATATAACAAGCCAACCTGACAGGCTATTCAAAACACTAAGAATCATAGAAAATGGGCAATTAATGAGCAAGTTAGGGTCAAAACAAAAATGGGTCAAGCTGGGGTAAGCTGGGTGCAGGGCAAGAAAACTCTCACAGGGGTGATTTCAAGGCCAAATCTCTATGAGTAAATGAGGTTAAAATCCCACTTTCTTTCTTGATTTAGATACACAACCCACCAAACAACTTAGAAAAACAAGAGTGAACTACTTTCGATCTCTATTAATCCCTACAAAAGCTCTAGAAATCTGTCCCATTTTTATCAGTTAAGAGTTTTGACTTTTGAACTTTTTGAAAACTTTGACTAAAACGAATTTTGATTGAGCCTAATTAACTACGAATGATGTTAAAAGCTATAAAGAGACTAGAATAAGCTGTATGAACTAATAATGCAACTATATGAATGATTTTGGACTCTAAAATTCCAACAGTGAACTTGCAAAGAAGATTAAAAGTGAAACTTGACTATTTCCAAAGGACTACTGGATTTTAAGCCTTAACTGAGATATTTGATCATGCAGTGTCTTACATGAAACAAGAACAGAGTCACAAACAACCCTATGACAGTTTAAACAGCAATTCCAAACACTCCTTAAGTCAGATTCACAAGAGACATTACAAGGTGAAGCACTGACTCATGCCATGCTTCTGATCCACAGAGTTAAAACATGATAATAAGTGACCAATTAAGCTCAAAATGGCCAATTACAACAGTAGAAAAATATGATTCAAAATTATACCACTTTGGCTTTAAAACTAAAAAAAAAACTAAGCACAATGAGATACTCATAAACAAGTATGTATCATAACATCATAAAACCTTACCATTATACTAACTAAACATTCAAGAACACAATTAAGCAAATAAAAACTGTTTTACAATACAATTGCAAAAATCTAAAAATTGCTTACAAGTAATGCCAAGCATGAAACTGATGAACAAGGAACCAAGATCACAACCTATTGCCTCCCCTGAAGCTCTAATGCCATGAAAATCCAAATCCACCAATTCTCCTTGCTTCTTCTTTACCAGAAACTTATTTTTTTTTATTTTTCACTTATTTCTTTGTGAATTTGAATATTCTCTGACACTGATTTAAACTAGTTGAAATGCTTTAAAAACTTTTGAAAACATATAAGAGACTTTAATGGAACTCAAAAGATCATTAACAAACAAATTTTAACAACAAAGGTGCTAAATGAGATTTTTAGTAGAAATTTACCAAACACTGAATTTAACTAAGAACTTGAAATTAATGGTAACAAAGATTCGTTTTACATTAAAATGACTGAGTACAAGTTATTTAACTGAAGAAAACAACTAGAATTACATAAAAACGATTTCTACACTAAATTACACTACTACTAGTTAGCTCTCTTTTCTCTGCTTTTTCTTCACTTATAAAGACTTTTAGAAGGCTTCCATGACTTTCCCACTTCATCTTGAGCCGTTGGATGGCTTAGTTTGATCTTGGCCATTAAATTTGCTTTTGGCGGGAAAAGTGGAAAAGTAGCAATTGGGCAGTTGTAGTGTTAGGTTTGGATTCATTAATGATTTTTGGTCTTTGTGGAGGTAGGGGAGACAAGGAATAGGTTTAGTGAGGTGGAGGGATGGTGAGGGTACTGGGTTGCAGGGTCACGTGGGTGAGGGGTTAGGGATGAGTCAAAGGGTTTGACTGGATGAGAGGTTAAATAAAACGGGGGTGTAGGGTTTTGGTTTTTATTATTAAAAGTGTGGGCTGGGTCATAGGAATTGGGCCAGGGCAGGTGTAAGGGTAAATTGGATTGGGTGTTGTTGAGAACTTAGATGTTGATAATATCCCAACGTTCGAAGTTAGTAATGTTGATCAAAGCGATAACCGAATCAAATATTCGGGATGCATGGCCTTAGGACCGGAATACATATGGAATGACAGTGTGATTAAAAGCTTTAAAACTGCATTTAAAGTGCGGTATGAAGTCACGTAACGTACGGTGACTTTGAGTCTAGCTACAAGACTCGTAAATAAAGAAAAGCGCTACTTGGGAGGCAACCCATGTTTTGTGTGTTTTTGTGTGTTTATTTGTTTCCGTATGTAAGTTATATTTCTTGTTATTGATTCATGCTTCAAACTAAATTATGAAAATGCTTTATTTTGTTTTTAACTTCGTCTTAACTACATATAAAGGTATTTTGCAAAAGCTAAGTGTAAGGGAAATCTAAATCGGTTTATATAGAACGAATGAACATGAATCATAACAACGAAATTAGCCTACATATTAGTACTTGTTTGAGTCAAATGCTTGTATCGAGTCATAATGAATTTTTGCAGGAATTCCAGAAAGTAAGATCTAGTTTTTCCAGAATTTTTCCCGGAAGCTTAACAAGAGAATTCTGTCAGAACTTTCTGACGGCGTCAGGCTAAAATTTTCTGCAATTTTTAAAAGTTCTGTATTTTTCTAGTTTTTCCAGAATTTTTCCCGGAAGCTTAACAAGAGAATTCTGTCAGAACTTTCTGACGGCGTCAGGCTAAAATTTTCTGCAATTTTTAAAAGTTTTGTATTTTTCCGGAAAACCTAAAAAGTTTTGTCAATTCTTTAACTTATAATCTCCAGGAATTCTGCAATATATTCATTCCACAAGCATTATATCCTATTATATAGATTTTACCGCCGATTTTACGCGAGGTTGACCTTTATCTTTTTCAGGTTACCAGGTTATTTGGACAAGAAGACGTTTATTATTTTGGAAGGGAAGCTTTGAACGTTCGTCTATCTTGGAAGAAGATCTAACCATGTTACTTCATTATCCACATCAAACGATTCAGGGGAGTATTTGATTTCATTCTTTCATCTTATTTACTTTTACGTCTTTTATTTGAACATTGGGGACAATGTTCGGTTTAAGTGTAAGGGGGTAAATGAAAGCACCGTTGAGAATATATCTACGCTTGATGTTTTGTTTTGTTTGATAGCTAATTTGTAATAAAACCAAGAGAAATATTTGTTAGGGCAATTTTCTTAATTAAAGATAAGTCTTCACTTTAATTCAATCAATATGTCTATGTGTTGGTTGTCTATCTATCTTGCTTGTCTTTCAATTAACATGAGTAGCTAAATTCTCTAGTGTTTGCTTAGATATAATGAAACCTAACTATTGATTATTGGTTAATTGGTGTGTGTTGTTGTTTGTTGGGATGATTGTTTCATCGATGTTAGGCTCAAGAAAACTAGCCAACCTCCTTTATGGTAACGTGCTTGAACGTCTTGGGAAACATGTAGTCGAGGCATACTAGGCTATTAAGGTAGTATTTAACGCATGAGCCACTGTTTACAATCCCTATGGTTGTGCCGTGCAAGGCATAGGAGGAGATAAGAGCTTATAGAATTGGAGAGATATGTATGCCACTCCATGAGTTATTAGGAATACACCCTTCATCCACACAAGTAACATACATATCAATTAACCGGTAAAAGATAGTTAGGTAGTAATGAAATCTAAGTAAACACAATTTTCTCCATATTGTTTTCACAACCACAATAGTTTAGATATTTATTTTAATTTGTAGAAGTAGTAAACTTGGGTTAGTTGACTAGCAACTAATTCCGCCCTTCCTCTAAAAACCGAGATTTTAATTGCTTTCTAAAAAATATAAAAATACAAAAAGAATTTTCCTTCCACCCTTAGACCTATTAAAGTAGCTTTTCTATCCTAACGAACACTATTCCCTGTGAGAGAACGATCAATCCCCCGTACTTACCACTATCCTATACTACATCGGTCAGGTACACTGCCTGGTGGGGTTGTAAGCCTCTTGAGATCCCTCGAGAGGTAAAACCTGTTGTAAGGTCACAAAACCACGCATCAAGTTTTTGGCGCCGCTGCCGGGGAATAGTTATTGTTTAGGTAGAATTTTTATTTTTTTAGGTCTACTCACTAGATTCCTTTCTAGTGAGATTTTTATTTTATTTTTCTAGGATTTCTTTAGTCTATCTTATTTCTTCGTGTTTTTGTTCGTAACCTTTACCATCCGCCATCATGGAAGGTGGTAACATCCTTGATCCCAACAACCTAATTCAACCAAACCACCCACCACAACCAACCCATCCACCACAACCAAACCAACCTCCTAGACCCCGCAACTTAGGAGAGTATTCCCGACCTAGCCACCTTGGCTATCGCAACACCATGAACAGGAATGACCGACTTTTGAGAGTTATGGATCATGTTTCGCGACATGGTAGAATGGATAGAGAAATGAGGGCATTTAATGAGCTTAACGAATTAATAAGTAAAGAAAAGAGACTCGCCCAACTTAGCAGAAATAATGAGATTAAGTATAGGGATGAACTAGAGGCAACTCAAAATTCGTCACTAACCCTTGAGCAATTGAGCTATTATAAGTTTCTTCCAAAATGCCCCTGCCCCGCTAAGCATCGAGAGCACCCTTGGATTAGGAGAGGAAACTATCTCAATGTGAAAATTCCATGCATGATTGGTCACATGTTTAGAGAACACACTTATGTTGACTTTAAGGCCCCAGTTAATATCATGTCTAGGCTATACTATAACTGGATCATGAGTGATAAATTAGAGCCTAGACAAGACCCCTATAACCCAAACCGTTTATGCAATTTTGTAGGAAGGGTCTAAGGTTTACACGTCTTTGTTGGGAATTTCACATATCTATGTGACTTTATGATTTTGGAAGACGTAAGAGGGATTATAGATCCACACTTAGGTAAAATAGTCTTGGGAAAACCCTTCATCGAGGTATCCAATATGACCTACAAAAAGAATGAAGGCATTGCCACATTTTCCCATGAGGCCAGATATGTTAAGTACATGATGCCCTATAAGTTTGAGAAGTTCAAAGATTTTGAGAACTTAGATGTTGATAATATCCCAACGTTCGAAGTTAGTAATGTTGATCAAAGCGATAACCGAATCAAATATTCGGGATGCATGGCCTTAGGACCGGAATACATATGGAATGACAGTGTGATTAAAAGCTTTAAAACTGCATTTAAAGTGCGGTATGAAGTCACGTAACGTACGGTGACTTTGAGTCTAGCTACAAGACTCGTAAATAAAGAAAAGCGCTACTTGGGAGGCAACCCATGTTTTGTGTGTTTTTGTGTGTTTATTTGTTTCCGTATGTAAGTTATATTTCTTGTTATTGATTCATGCTTCAAACTAAATTGTGAAAATGCTTTATTTTGTTTTTAACTTCGTCTTAACTACATATAAAGGTATTTTGCAAAAGCTAAGTGTAAGGGAAATCTAAATCGGTTTATATAGAACGAATGAACATGAATCATAACAACGAAATTAGCCTACATATTAGTACTTGTTTGAGTCAAATGCTTGTATCGAGTCATAATGAATTTTTGCAGGAATTCCAGAAAGTAAGATCTAGTTTTTACAGAATTTTTCCCGGAAGCTTAACATGAGAATTCTGTCAGAACTTTCTGACGACGTCAGGCTAAAATTTTCTGCAATTTTTAAAAGTTTTGTATTTTTCCGGAAAACCTAAAAAGTTTTGTCAATTCTTTAACTTATAATCTCCAGGAATTCTGCAATATATTCATTCCACAAGCATTATATCCTATTATATAGATTTTACCGCCGATTTTACGCGAGGTTGACCTTTATCTTTTTCAGGTTACCAGGTTATTTGGACAAGAAGACGTTTATTATTTTGGAAGGGAAGCTTTGAACGTTCGTCTATCTTGGAAGAAGATCTAACCATGTTACTTCATTATCCACATCAAACGATTTAGGGGAGTATTTGATTTCATTCTTTCATCTTATTTACTTTTACGTCTTTTATTTGAACATTGGGGACAATGTTCGGTTTAAGTGTAAGGGGGTAAATGAAAGCACCGTTGAGAATATAACTACGCTTGATGTTTTGTTTTGTTTGATAGCTAATTTGTAATAAAACCAAGAGAAATATTTGTTAGGGCAATTTTAGCGCCAATTTAATTTTTTTTACAATATTTAGAAGTGAAACCTTGATCTTAATGAGCGTCTCATGGATAAGAAATTATATGACTTGCACAAAACCTTACCACTAAAAATTGGAGAGATATGTATGCCACTCCATGAGTTACCTACGCTTGATGTTTTGCTTTGTTTGATAGCTAATTTGTAATAAAACCAAGAGAAATATTTGTTAGGGCAATTTTAGCGCCAATTTAAATTTTTTTACAATATTTAGAAGTGAAACCTTGATCTTAATGAGCGTCTCATGGATAGGAAATTATATGACTTGCACAAAACCGTACCACTAAAAAATTTTCCACCCCAAATATGTGAGGTTCGCCCCTAGAATTGCTAGGAAAAGCACCCATCTTTGGTGCTATGATGTGAGTACCAGTATGCATCCACCTTTGGTACACGATACCCCTAGTACACCCCTCCGAGCCTATCCTTTCGTTTCGACCTTTGAGCATCTTACTCAAAGTGAGAATTTGTTACACCCCACTAAATGTACACCCAAATCGCCTTAGCCTACCTTGTATGCACCCACCTTTGGTGCATTATTGTGAAAACATTTGTTAAACCCTTAGTTAATTATCCGGTCAATTACATGGTTGCTAAGTTAAGTCATATCCTTGTACATATTGTTTTGGGACGATTGGGACTCATGGGTAAAAGTACTAGTGTGATGGAGTAATGGGGAAGACCAACATTATTACCCTCATATGTGCTAAACATTTTAAAAGTACTCTAAGTTTTTCAATTATCTTAATTCGAATCATTAGAATAGTGATTGTAAATTTATGTAAAGATTCAAGTGTATGGGGAATGCAACTCCCCTATGATGTCTTATTTTGGATGGTAGGGCAAGAGTGTATGAAAAATAAAAAAATAAAAAATCGAAAAATCAAGAAAAATACAAAAAAATATGAAAAAGAAAGAAGAAAAACATACGGACTACAATCCCGTTTCCTTTTATGTTATTTTTAGTTTTTGTTATTTCATTTTTAGATTAAGATTGAGTCGAGTCTTGACTTAAGCAACGATGCAGAGTGCATGTATTTGATCATGATAATTAGCTTGCCACCACTAAATACCCCTTATTCCAACCAAACCGTGTTATCATATCCCTACACCTTACGTTATAACCCTTTGGAAAGACCTCTTTGATAGTTTATCTTAGGTGCTTATGCCTAGTGGAGGAGTAATTGATCCTTTCCCAAGCCTATGGTAATCTGTTTGCTATGACAGGTAGTGAGTGTTATTTTCCATTTCCATTTATGAGATATAAATTTTATGACACTTGAGAGATGTGAGAATCCAAACACTATTTGTGAGGTGCTAGTGTATGATTTCCGTGCTTGTTATGATTAGGGTCTAATAACTATTTGTTGTAATTACTTTTATATTCGTGTTAAATGACCCCTAACTCATATTTTAATTGGAATAAAAGCTCATTTGCTTATGGACAAGCAAATCTCAAGTGTAAGGGTATTTGATGAGACGAAAAGTGTTACGCTTTTAGGGGGTCATTTAAACCCTAATTCGTATAAATGTGATCAAATATTGCTCTAAATCGTTCCTTTTGTCATTTTAGGTACTTTTGAGAGGAATTCTGGAAAACATGCACATTTGGACGTTTTTGGAGCATAAAAGTGAAGAAAACGACAAAGTCTCAAAGAAGCAGGATTTTACAACCTGACGGCGTCAGGAGTCACAAGGTGACGCCGTCAGTAAGGATGACAAAAGAGTGGAATTCAATTATCAAATGACAGGCCAGAAAGATTTCAAGAATTTACACCTGACGCCGTCAGGTGTTAGAAGATGTAGGCCGTCACGTGTTAAGTTAAAGAGAGACGGCCCAGAGAGTTTTACAAGCTGACCACGTCCCAAATAGATCTAGGCCATCCGAGAACCCTAATGGCGGCGAGCTGACGGCGTCAGGCCCTATAAGCTGACGCCGTCCGAACTAATTTTCTATATATATTTTCCAAATTTTCATTCATTAGTTTGGAACTTTGTGGAGAACTTTTAGGGCAAGCCCTAAAGACGAATTTTCTGTGACTTTTAGGGTCTCCAACCCTTGGAACCCTAGTGCTTAACTAAAGATAAGTCTTCACTTTAATTCAATCAATATGTCTATGTGTTGGTTGTCTATCTATCTTGCTTGTCTTTTAATTAACATGAGTAGCTAAATTCTCTAGTGTTTGCTTAGACATAATGAAACCTAACTATTGATTATTGGTTAATTGGTGTGTGTTGTTGTTTGTTGGGATGATTGTTTCATCGATGTTAGACTCAAGAAAACTGGCCAACCTCCTTTATGGTAACGTGCTTGAACGTCTTGGAAAACATGTAGTCGAGGCATACTAGGCTATTAAGGTAGTATTTAACGCATGAGCCACTGTTTACAATCCCTATGGTTGTGCCGTGCATGACATAGGAGGAGATAAGAGCTCATAGAATTGGACAGATATGTATGCCACTCCATGAGTTATTAGGAATACACCCTTCATCCACACAAGTAATATACATATCAATTAACCGGTAAAAGATAGTTAGGGAGTAATGAAATCTAAGTAAACACAATTTTCTCCATATTGTTTTCACAACCACAATAGTTTAGATATTTATTTTAATTTGTAGAAGTAGTAAACTTGGGTTAGTTGACTAGCAACTAATTCCGCCCTTCCTCTAAAAACCGAGATTTTAATTGCTTTCTAAAAGATATAAAAACACAAAAGAATCTTCCTTCCACCCTTAGACCTATTAGACTAGCTATTCTATCCTAACGAACACTATTCCCTGTGAGAGAACGATCAATCCCCCGTACTTACCACTATCCTATACTACATCGGTCAGGTACACTTCCTGGTGGGGTTGTAAGCCTCTTGAGATCCCTCTAGAGGTAAAACCTGTTGTAAGGTCACAAAACCACGCATCAATTGGTCTAATGGTAACAACGTTGACGAAGTGGACATGTTTGGATGAAGAGGGGTCTTTGATTTGGGGTCCGCTATTGGTGTTCCTAGCGTCCTTATGTGGAGGTGATAGCACTTGGTTGTTGAGGGCCTTCAACAAGTTGTCAATCTTATTGGTCATCTCTACTTGTTGTTGATTGAATTCGGATGTGAATTTAGCTATACGAGCTTCTTGGGATGCCATAAAATTGGACATCAACCCTTCAAAGTTATTGGTACTACCATAGTTGTTGGAAGAATTGTTGTTGAAGGTACGGTTTGAGGAAGGACCGTTGGGTTGAAACCGATTAGGTGGGTTGGAAGAATTGTTTTGGGGCACGTTTTGGTTCGTCTTCCACCTAAGGTTTGGGTGACTTTTCCATGAGGGGTTGTATGAATCTCCGTAAGGGTTAGGCTCGGGTTTGAAAGTGTACCACTTGTCTCCCGCTCCGTCGGTACGCGTGGATGCATAGTCCGCAAAAGCTTGTTTGGGGAGTTCCATGCAATCACGAGTGTCGTGGGGACCACTACATAATTCGCATGAAGAAGTGATTTTGTTCACTTGGCTTGAAGGTTTAGGAGCTTCGTTGGATTTCATGAGAAACTTGACTTGGTCTTCAAGTTCTATGATCCTACGGTCGGATGTGCTTGAATTATTCGAAGGAAAAGATATTTCCTTGACCGTTTTATTCAAATCACGGGGATCATTCCAACTTTCGTTGTCATAAAGAGCAAGATCTTCTAGGAGATCCCATGATTGTTCCGCACTTAGATCACGTAGCTTGCCACCGGCCGCTTGGTCAATGGTTTGCCTCGTGTGGAGATTGATGTGGTCATAGAAGATTTGGACTTGGAGCCAAAGGTCTATGCCATGATGATTGACTTTTTGGAGTAAGTTCTTGAATCGAGTCCATGCCTCGTAGAGGGTTTCGCCTTGGCGTTGTTGTAACGCCAAAATGCCATTCCTTAACTTGGTAGTTCTCTCCGATGGGAAAAATTGAGCAAGGAAACGAGTTGTGAGATCATCCCAAGAGGTGATGGATCCTGCGGGAAGTCGCTCAAGCCATTGACTAGCTTGGTCATGTAGCGAGAATTGAAAGAGACGCAATCGGGTCATCTCTCGAGTGGCAACATCAAGGTCTATGGAATCTACGATTTTGAGGAAATCCTTGAGATGTGGATTTGGATCTTCAAAACGAAGTCCATGGAATGCGCATCCGCTTTGCACCAACCGGATGGTGTCGGATCGCAAGGGAGTGACATTGGCCCCTTGAGTGAGCTCAATGGTGTTGCGATAGCCAAGGTGGCTAGGTCGGGAATACTCCCCTAAGGTACGGGGTCTAGGAGGTTGGTTTGGTTGTGGCGGGTAGTTTGGTTGAGGTGGGTTGTTGGGATCAAGGATGTTACCACCTTCCATGATGGTGGATGGTAATGGTTACGAACAAAAACACGAAGAAAGAGATAGACTAAAGAAATCCTAGAAAAATAAAATAAAAATCTCACTAGAAAGAAATCTAGTATGTAGACCTAATAAAATAAAAATTCTACCTAAACAATAACTATTCCCCGGCAGCGGCGCCAAAAACTTGATGCGTGGTTTCGTGACCTTACAAAGGTTTTACCTCTCAAGGGATCTCAAGAGGCTTACAACCCCACCACGCAGTATACCTGACCGATGTAGTATAGGATAGTGGTAAGTACGGGGGATTGATCGTTCTATCACAGGGAATAGTGTTCGTTAGGATAGAAAACTACTCTAATAGGTCTAAGGGTGAAGGAAGATTCTTTTTGTATTTTATATTTTGTGGAAAGCAAGTAAAAATCTCGATTTTGAAGGAGTGGGCGGAATTAGTTGCTAGTCAACTAACCCAAACAATTGCAAATAAAATAAAATAACTAAACTATTGTGGTTGTGAAAACTATATGGAGAAAAGCGTGTTTACTTAGACTTCATTACTCCCTAACTATCTTTTACCGGTTAATTGATATGTATATTACTTGTGTGAATGAAGGGTGTATTCCTAATAACTCATGGAGTGGCATACATATCTCTCCAATTCTATGAGCTCTTATCTCCTCCTATGCCATGCACTACATAACCATAGGGATTGTAAACAGTGGCTCATGCGTTAAATACTACCTTAATAGCCTAGTATGCCTTGGCTACATGTCTCCCAAGACGTTCAAGCAGGTTACCATTAAAGGAGGTTAGCCAGTTTTCTTGAGCCTAACATCGATGGAACAATCATCCCAACAAATAACAACACATCAAACAACCAATAATTAATAGTTAGGTTTCATTAGATCTAAGCAAACACAAGAAGAATTTAGCCTAGCATGTTAATTGAAAGACAAACAAAAGAGATAATTAACCAACACATAGACATATTGATTAAATTAAAGTGAGGACTTATCTTCAATTGAACATGAGGGTTCCAAGGGTTGGAAACCCTAAAAAATACAGAAAATTCGTCTTAGGGTTTGGTGCTAAAAGTTCCACACTATGACGGCGTCAGGTTATAGAGTCTGACGCCGTCAGCTCGCCGCCATTAGGTTTCTTGGATGGCCTAGATCCACTTCTGACGCCGTCACCTACAAAACTATTCTGTGCCGTCACTCTTTAACTTATAACCTGACGGCCTACATTATTAACACCTGACGGCGTCAGATGTAAATCTCCAAATTCTTTTTGGCCCGTCATTAGTAAAATGGTTTTCACTCTTTTGTCAACGTTTGCTGACGGCGTCACCTTGTGACTCTGACGCCGTCAGGTAGTAATTCCAGCTTCCTATGAGACTTTGTCGTTTTCTTCACTTTTATGCTCCAAAAACGTCCAAATATGCATGTTTTCCAGAATTCCTCTCAAAAGTACCTAAAATGACAAAAGGAACGATTTAGGGCATTATTTGATCACATTTACACGAATTAAGGCTTAAATGACCCCTTAAAAGCGTAACACTTTTCGTCTCATCACACGTTTTTTTCGTGGCCGAAAAAATCATATGTGATATATCACATGTGATATTACACTAATATATATCACATATGATATTACATATCACATGTGATATTACACTAATATCACATGTGATATTGCATGTATGCGATATTGCATATCACATGCGATATTGCATATGATATGCGATATTACATATCACATGTGATTTTTCAGCCATGAAAAAAGACGTGTAAAAAAGAATTTTTTTGTCGAAAGTATATCAAATTGACCGTCTATAGAATGATAATTAAATGCACGTCGCGATGGTGTAATTATTTTTGCTTAACGACTAACGGTTTAAAAGACATTTAAATTATAAAAAATGGTGAAATATTAAAATGCTTTTAATCTCAACCATTGATTTTTTTTAGATGGATAGTGGGGATGAGCCCCTTGGTATGTAAGAAAAGTTTGGTATGTATAGTCACAAATACATACAATGATTGAAATTTTGAAAGTTCAGTATATACAATAAGAAAAAAAAAATAGTTGGCTACACACAATCACAAAAAGTGTCAAGTTCGATGCATTTTTTTTATTTGCCCAAAAAACAACTATCTTTCTTTAGTTTTCCCAATGTGGGATCGAATTTGAGATTAACACTCCTTTACAAACCACATTTATTGTTAAAATACATTATAAGTAAGTAGCTCCATAAGCAACTGAAGACCGTTCGTACGTATAGTTGAAGAAGCTAGCAAAAAAGGATTAGAACGCACACTCGCGTAATCAAAAGTATGTAGGAGGTCAGAATTTGATTAGATAAGAATGATGCTTCATCCTTGTAGGTTCTTGAAAAGTTAAAAGCAACGCCACACAAACCCTTTCTGGTTGCGTTTAATAAAATGAAAATTGTAAGGTCTCGAGAAGATCTTTGAATTTATAGGAATCACAACTTGCTATTCTACGAATAGATATGTTGCTAACAAAGAAAAATGTAATTAAGGTGCAATCTTACTAATTAATCGGTACTTAGAATCCACATTGGCATAGTTACCTTACGGATACTTTAATAACTTTTTTTTCACTTCGAAAATTATGTAATAATCGGCAAGGAGCTACCCCTGAGAAACAAATACATCAAGGTTATTAGGTAAACTAGGATTCAAGATCTAACACGACCAATCTAGAGTAACGTAATTTTACACCTATACGAAATCAGCAAGCCTAAAAGCACATTTACATTTTTGAAATGCTGGCATCAATTTGATCCATATTGGTTTGTCCCCTTAATCCTAGCACTAGTACTTGAGTGGTCTTTATAATGGCTGACATTTAAGTTCCAATATACCAAGTTAATCAAGATTCCTGTATGCCTGTATATTTGAACTAGTTTTTGCTTGATTGATAGTTACTTAAAAACAAATCCGTCACAAATGAGGTTTATTGGAAACTAATAACAGATCCTTGCAGTAATTATACAAAAATATTCACGCGAACGCACTGTTTGAAACTTGCACCAATTCTTAATACAATCACAACCCAATTAGAGTACTTAGCATTGTCGCATACTACATATACGTGCAATCCGGTAGAAGAGAGTTTAAAAAACTATCCTTGGATCGACTTGAGTTGCTTTATCTTCCAAATTGATTTATACGGCTTATATGGTGGAACGGACATACTGTGAAACTACTGAATTGGTTTATGCTTGTTGTTGCTGGAACTAATATGCTCTTGTACATGAAGATTTCACTAAATCTTTAAGAGTAAATACATATGCTTAAGTTTTTTTCGGTAAGATGTGAAGCAGAACGCTAAAAATATATGGTAAACTATTGGATTTTGTTCATTTATTAGGTCTTGTAAGAGTAAAACTTGTTTCCCTAAAAAGAGAGCAAAAATACTATCTTAAACCGGTGAATTTAAAATCCTTTCTCAAACATATCCGTATCTACATATGTTGGTTTTAGGTAACTACATGAATGAAAGGGGTGGCGTCACACATTTACCCTACCCATCCTTGACAAAACATATAGACTATCCGGGACTATATATAGTTTAAGTTTAGGCAGATTTGACTTTCGAATCCTGGTATAAGCACAATGAGGTTTTATGCGATAATAATTAATCACATCCATAAGTAACACACTATCAACAAATTTTGATTGCAAGCTAGACAACATTACCGGTGCCTAGTTAAACGATAAATATATACTTACACCTTAATTAAAGAAGAAACATGTGAAGAGTCATTGTTGCTAAAATGAAGAGGTAAGTTGACCTTCATCTTGTAAAAACGTCTTGCTAAGTTTAAACTCCTTAGAATGATTCGTAGTACTGATTCTCATGCAATCTTAATTCTCATCTTCCTTGTGACTAATCCTAGGGTTGATTACTTGATGATCAGGGCTAAGGTTGCATTTGGGCTTTGTGTATTCGTTTTAGAGTTTCGTTTGATTCGTTTGTGTTAGCTGAGTTGCTGATCTTTGTGTTGAAGTTTGGAGATTGCGATCTGTCTTGGCTTCCATCTTGAGAGATTCATAATATTTGTTACTAATCTGTTTAATAACCCAAATCTTTTAATGGTTTCTTTTCGTTATTGTTGATCGTTATTGGCATTTGTGTGCTTACTTTATATTAATACTTGTCTCCTTTTGTTTGTGGTTGTATTTATTTGGGTATCCCTCAATCGCTTACTGATATGCTTTATCTCATCTAGCAGCATTCTAAGAGTTTATTCGTGTGTTTGCATATCGATTGCTGGTTGCTAGGGATAGTTCGCATGTAGTAGTATAAAGAGTGAGTTTTTGAGTTCGGGAGTGAAGGGGGTCAAAAAAGGGGGTACGAATTCTGGTAAAACAACTATGAATAGTGGTAATTTAGTTAAGGATGTGCCGAATATAACAAATTCGGATCACACAATTACTCGTGCTAGCATGGGATCAACTGGACCTCGACCATTTCCATGTTTGTCTTACGAATATGGTAGTGAAAATCTTTCTTCTTTAGCTGCAATAGTTATACTTTTTATGATACTTGGAGTGAAGTAGTAGTCACTAATACTTTCCCTGATACCGTGAGTGAAGCATTAGTCACTAAAATTTTGTGGTCTATGTTTTCAACTTACAAAAACCTATAATCTCACCAAGTTCATGTTGAAGCTTTAGCATGTATTTTTCATGTTCTTGATTTCACTAGCTGAACTGCATGGCGCATAGCACAGAGTCACATTTTGGTATTCATTATGACGAAGATTGTTGCATTACTTATCATTGCAAAACAAAATCTTCATTATATTTTGTGAAACTCTTGGGCTATGTATTGTTGCATTAATTATCGTTCGATTGGAAAAAAAACAATAGTTTTTGTTTTTTAAAAGTTGTTAAGTACATAAATAATCAAGCTTAAAGCGTATTAAAGGATACTTAAATTTAATTTAGGTAAACTATATTAATTTTAGTTTCCAAGATCCAAGATTTAATGTAAGTATTCACTACTTATAAGTATTATATAGATATACTAGCTTCAAGACCCGCCCGATGGGCGGGCTAGCTTCATGATTTATTACATATAAGAAAATCAAGACTAACATGCTATGGTATAACACAAATTTCGAATTGCAAAATTAGTGAATGAATTGAAGTATAAATCATGTGAAAGAAAATATCATTGTACAAACAACATATAACCAATCGTACGATTCTAGCATGTAAAGAATTTCAGAATGTTCGCATATCTTGTAGCCTTTAGTCTTTGGTCCTGTAAGATCATATTCCGCCCCTCTTCCCTTTTCTCCATTATGCCAACTCTTGCAATTCTCTAGCTCATATGTAACACCCGATTCCCTTATAAGTTACTAATATAAGAGCAGCCGTGACTCTATAGTGGCCGCCACCTACCAACGTGACCAGACACTCGTACATTAGAAATATTATACATGTGTCCAATTAGTTATTTGATAGAAATTACAATTATCTAACAATTACCCAACGGGTCTAGGCGGGTCAATTTACTTTTTACTATTGTCACCTTTTTTTCTTCTTCTTCATGATTTACTCAAAATAGAAAAATAAAAACTTTTGAGAATAGGCAAGTCAACCCGACCAAAACCCGTACCCATTTATATCCATGTTTCTAGGTTACAATTTTCCTTTTCTAATTGGATAAAAGCATTTCCTAAACTAATTTATCCAAAGTAAAAATGTCACAGAAGTTCAGAACTTTTTTGACATGGCATCGTTCATAATACTTATGAAAATCTCACAGCACGTAACATCTGGTTCATTAAGCACTGAATTTATCCATGAGCAAAAAAGTTTAATGATCAACGTTTTGTCAAGCATTTGTATTTCTGCTATGGTCATTATAATAAAGATCAAACATTTGTCAAATTTAGGTTCAAAGAAACAATCCTTCTTTTAACACATGGTAATGCCAAATACCTATATGATTCATGAGAGCAGTAAGTTTTGTGTTCACGGTACATAACCAAACTAAATATACTAATTAGACACAAATTGGAGTGCCTACTTTATTTTCAGAAAAATGAAATGACATTTCTAGCAAAGGGCATCCGTTGCTTCATTTTCCTATACCGTCACCCGTGAGATCATGGATTCCAAATCAATAATACTTTAACACTTACTTTAAAAACCATGCAGTTAAAAGTGAGTTGGACACCCCATATTTATACACAATATGCAATAAAAGTGAGTTGGTTCCTAAGCGTTGGTCAGAAAGATATCATCAAATGTTTCACCCAGTTGTAGATGTTAAATTACAATATCAACATGTTTTCCTTTTGTCATAAATGATAATAGACGTATCCTTTCGATATAATATCATTTCTTAGTAATAGAAAGAAAGGCATTGATATTGGAAATTTTTGGCACTTACAAACATGTGAGGCATGAACCTTCCGTAACAGCTCATACTTCGCCTGACTCTAGCCCAAGGTTTCTTCTCTAGCACATGGTCAAACCCACGAGACGGCCACCTACGTTCATCTTGACTGCCTGTAACAGAATGTTGACCAAGCTCCATAATTTCACCATGTATTAACTCGTGGGGGCTGTAAAAATTTGAGCATAAGAAGACATAATCACAGGTATATGTTTGAAAGCATTGCGGTTACCTGAATGAGGTGCCAACCACCAGTAATAATGTAATTTTCTTGGACAATATGATGTGGCTTTATTGACTTCTTATTATTGTCTAAGAACGAAGTCCAACCTTATGTAAGTACGCAACATGGAGAGGTAGAACAAACTGATTATGAATTAGAATGGGACTAATTGTCAACGTTTTGCTTGGATTTATATTTAGTTTTTGAGTTGCGGTTGCTTCTTTAATTGCAAGCAAACTACGGATAAACACTTACTTTTTTTGTATTCAAAGTGTGATTCAAGATTCGTATTGCTTGTAATCTGTAACATGCTACTCAATTGAGCAAGTTTGTGCATTTTTAATTTCTCTTTAGTCTCCACGTAGTATTTTACTACATTCTTAGTATGTTTCTGGTATATTTCAAATAATTATGGAAGAAATGTCTTATGTGTTCCATTTTTGAACCATATTTAGTAGCAAAAAATGTAAGGTTTTGACAAAATCATGATCTTTATTTGGTCTAAAATGGACTAAAATGTAAAGAAGGTTCAATAAAAGGCATGTAAGATTGCTTTAAAAAATGATGACATGAAGGGCAACAACTTGCTAACAGAATAACATATGTTATCTTCATTGCTCATTTTCTTGTGATAAATTAACAATCAAAATCAAAAAGTAGTGTTTGTTAATGTTAAGATGAAAGTATTGGTAACATATACCTACCACTAACTTCTATTTTATTGCAGAGGTTAATCTACACAGCTTGTTAGGCATGCAAGTATCCCTAGCTTACTATACATGTGGTTGACAATAGAGCTTTAACCCTCACTTATGCAACTCGGATTATTATAAAATCGTAAAAACTTTGTACATAAAAAAAAATACCTGAGAACATAACCAGGAAACAATCCAGACATCACTACTTTGCAGGGCAGCAGTAAACCCCTCCTTGTATTTGTGCTCGTATACGAACCTAGAAAGCACTTTTGTTGGATGCAATGACAACGCCATCTAGTACATATAATGAATACAACATAACACAGAGCTAAACTAACCTTATTGTGGCCTACATGCCGATTCCTATTTTGGGTTATCAATGGGTTCACCGATTCAGAATTTTCCCCATCAAGTGCAAAGCTGCCAACTTCCTTTGGCCATCAGCGAATTCACTGCTCAAGCTTTCGGTCATAGACGACGTTGAATTAATAGCATCCTAGAAACAAAATTTCATAAAAATTGGTTATATTAGCAAAAGAATTTGACGGTCCATCTCATCATAAAACTTTATGTGGCTCTCGGTATCGTGAGTATGTATATATATGCATCGATAAACAGATTCTAAAGGTTGATCTAGAATCGTATGTTTAGTTTGCATTTTGGAACTGATCTTCATTCTAAAGTTGCAACAATCAGTTTTTATGTATCGAAAAACAGATTCTAAAGGTTGATGTGAGTCGGTCATTTTACCCCTTCACAAGTTGGTCGATTTGGGTCATATTTTATGCCCCAACAGGTCAAAATCCATCCGAAGTTGATCTATATGCATAAAAAACTCCTAATATGATAGTTAAATGTGTGGTTACCACCCAAGAGTTCATCTTCATTGATGTCATCAGGCACGCTATAGCTTCTACCAAGACACTCTTGTATTCCATTGCTATTATACATCATGTCCATCATTTCATATTGCAAATTCTACACATATGCAAAATATGTGGTCCACTATTAGAACCTAACCAAATTACCCAAATAAGTTGGCGTAGAAAAATAACACAAAATAAAGAAAAAACTAACATCGATGTCTTGAATCTTGACAGCCTTCATCATTCATGTTCTTGTTCGCTAATTTCAGAGCCGACATCTGGAAAATACAAAACTAAAAGTGGCAGAAAATATGTGTTATAATGCAATTATATCTAGTTATCGCAAAGTTATTAAAGAAGATACATCTCAAATGGCGGGGTGGCATATATTTAATAAAAATCATATCCAAAATCAGTTTAATTACAAAAACTACATAATTGTAGAAACGTACTATTTTCATACCATCTTTAATCCCCTCTGAAGCAAATACAACTTTATAAGTATTCTTTTTAACCTATGGTGCGTCACCAACAACATTGACATATCCAATTCAAATTAGTTGTTAAAAATTGAAACCATAATCTTCATTATGTGAATACATTGATTTATAAGTGATTTGATTGTTCGAAATATAATCACACCCTCAACAACACTATATATGTAATCTAAATTATCAAGATAAATGTTACAATTTGTTGGATAATATATCAAAGTTACATATCGACAAAATAGTGAGTTTACCTAATTTGCTCAAATTCTTAATAGTGTCCAGAATATTTTGCCGTCAATAATCGATACACATAATCCACCGGAACACCGTAATTTGCATCCCCGAAACAAACCGAAATTATAATCAACAGATCCACCATAAATCATCAAAATTATACCTTTATGTCATCATCAGAACATTGATGTTGTGTGTTTTAGTTCCATCCCAGATCCGTTTTTATTTTGGCGGGGGTTTTCTTTGTTTATGTAACTGGAATCATAATTTTGCTTTATGTACCTGCTGTGAGATTGTTTCTGTGATGATTTCAGGTTTACTAATGGTTTTAGGGTGTGGGTTATGGAAGATTTTTAAGGATTGTGTGATATGATGCTGATAAAAAAATGAATTCAAAAATTTAGGTTTAATTAAAAGCGAAATCAGAGGGAGAAAAATTAGGGAGAAAAAATAAATTCCTTCAACCATTCGGTTGAATATTTCAATCAGAAAATCTTTTCAAAATTTTTGCAATCTTTCTATTATTGGGGAGGTTTCCACGTGTCATTTTTCTAGAGTTTTGAAGTGATTTATTGCCTCTAAAAATAGCAATCACACTTGTGTTTTATATAGGTTAGGATATATTGACGTATTAGATATGACTTTGAAACTATATTAATATACGTTTTAAATATAAAGTGATTCAAGAGGTTGTAGGCTTTAAATAATTATGTACATCAGATCACTTTTTACCCATTTGATTTGTTTTAAAAAAATATAATACCCCAAACCCAAAAAGAAAAGAAGCGAAAACTTGCCACCTCGGATTAAAATTATAAAGGCTCAAAAAATATGTACAATTCAGCTGCATAGAACTTTAAAATGCATATGCCAAAAGGAAGAAGAAACTACTTAACAAAATTGGAGCACCGTGATTTACAAAGATGCACTCTATCCTTTAAGGCAGAGAAACATCACTCAAGGCCTTAAGCTATGAGGTGACGTTGTCTATTTTTTTGACAATTGTAAGTGCTGAATAAACTTTATTTATTCTGAATAGCCATAAACTATCTCTAATCCTGAACAGATTTACATAAACAGAAGAGATTGGCACTAATCTACTTTTTCTGCACTTCACTCTAATAAACCACTATGACTTCTATTTATACAAACTACGATAACTAATAACAACTGAGCAAAAAAATATTAGCTACAAAGTAACAGAAAAAGCTACCCTTCTAATTGCTAAAACCAAAGAATAAGCAAGCTTAAGCCGTATTATTTAAAGTAATAACAACATGAGGTGATAAGTAGTACCAGATAAGTTCACCACCATTCTCGCATATGGCACAAACTAACTCGAAATCATATGGCTCATCATCGGACTCGCTATCTTCAGTCACTATAGCGATGAAGTCATCATCTTGAAGTTCAACTTCGGTGATAATCATTATTGCTATACAAGAAAATTTATATATAAGCAGTCAATTAAGCAATATTAACACTATACACAAACGACGACATGATAACATCGTAAAAAATCAACACAAAACTAATTTAATTCGGCTGCTTTTCCAATCAAATCATACAAAAAAGTAGATAAAACAGTAAAATCAAAACATAATAGATAAAACAGTTAAATCGCAACAAAAAAACTATCAAATATGAATAAATCCTCAATTTCAACAAAAAAGACACAATTTTTTTTTGACATTAGCCTTTAGTTTGAAAGCATCTTTGTTATAAACCGGCTTTTATTATCCGACTAATTCATATATATATAAAGAAAAATAGGCTTAGTGGCTTACAACCTATATATATCAAATTTTATCAAAGGAACTTTAACAAATCCCTAATTTCACATAAAACACACTATGATAAGCTTATATAAGTCAAAAAATTCAAATTATCTAAAAGAAAAAAAACGCTTTTGACACATAAGCCAATATCACATAAGCCATAAACCCGCTATATAAACTTGAACAAACACCCTTAAACTAAGCCACAAAAAGTAAGCTTATGAAACATAAGTCAAAAATCACATAAGTCATAACCATATAAGCTTAAACAAACACCCTTGAATGGAAGCTTATAAGTCTGTGGGGGGAAAAAAAAAATAATAAAAATAATAATCAGTTGCAGTTGTTTAACACATATAAGATGTGGGATATTGATATAAAAGGGATAATATGAAGTAAAGAAAATTGTTGTTTTTTATGATAGGGGCTAGTGAGCTGTGAAAAATGAAGCTACTTTGCTCTAACTAAAGAGCAACTTGAATTCTGTTATGTAGTTTGAAGGATAAACAAATGGCTATGTACTTTGATTTTGAAAGCCTTGATGCATAAGATAGTCTAATGAATAGTCATTTGAGAAAATTAAACATTTGACTAAAACAAAATGCAACGTTTTAAAAACATGGTCTTTAATCGGGTCATTGGGTCACGGGGTTACTAGTTCGACCTCTGGGTCAACCCGATTTTCTACTCTTAAAAATAACTTTAATTTCCAACAACTCAAAAATGAAGTATATATATAAATCGTGACTTGTAAGTTGTAACACCCCGATTTTCAATATTGATATATTATATTCTAAAAGCTTCCCAGTTAACCTTCGTTATTCTTATAAATTCTCGTTAGTGAAAAAGGATCTCTTATGAAATTAGTTATAAAGGGTCAAGGACCTTCGATGTGATTGTTTCACTAACAGAGACTAACTTTGCTTAACAATGAAACTTAAAATATCACTTTTAAGACTTATCACAAGTCTAGAAGTATCACAAACTTTCATTTGCGTCTTCTCCCTCTCCGCTTCACGTCTCACGTTCAAGCCACAAAGACCGAACTAGGGCTTAATTTATAACTTAAATTTCATCAAGGGGCAAATCGCATAAAGTGTACCCAATTTATACCTAATTTCGATTTAAGGTAATCCATTTTTTTTTTCTCAATTTAATGTACCCAACTTTTTTTTTAGTTGCAATGTTAGACCATTTATAGGTTGCCAAGTCACCACCACCATACTTCATCTTCTCCGATCAAATTCCGGCCAACTTCCGGCTAGCTTTTTTTCAATCACATTCTTCACAAACCATCTCACTGCCTCTTCTCCGTAACCACCTCATCTTCACTAACACACCATCTCACAACCCAAACAACATCACAACTTCACCATCTCACAACTTAAATATCTCACAGGCCAAATCATCTCACGACCTGAACACTTCATGAGCCCGATCCACCTCACAGCCGACGGCCGGAGAAGAAGAAGGCGTGCGGCGGCTGTCTTGCGTGCGGCGGCCGGGATGTTTTAGCAGTCAACAATGTCATCTTAAACATCTTATAAAAACCAATGACTATAATCCAAAGAAAAGGACGAAAGAAAATAAACTTAGTGATTCCATATCTAATATTTCTCGTTATTCCTTTTGATTATTTTCTCTTTTTGGTGAAAATGTTGGGGTTATTCATTTCTCACAAATTTTGCTTGTCACTGGTTGCAATATGATAAAAAGAAAAACACAAGAAATCTATAGAGGTCAAGCAGGTCATTTGGGTTGTTACCACTTTATCTAACATTAACAGCAGGTAGGCTGTTTCGTCAAAAACATATGAAAAAACGGAACAAAAAGTTTATGAACACCAAATGTGAAGACATGTGATTAAAAAAAACTAGCCGAAAGTTGGCCGGAATTTGGTCGGAGAAGATGAAGTATAGTAGTGGTAACCTGGTAACTTATTAATTGTCTAACATCGCAACTAAAAAAAAGTTGGGTACACTGAATTGAGAAAAAAAATGAAGTACCTTAAATTAAAATTGGGTATAAGTTGGGTACACTTTTATGCGATTTGCCCTTTCATCAAGTATAAGTTTGGAAATTGCCATATTAGAGTTTAAAGGTTCGAATGCTTACCTTCCCACAAGTTATTAATGTGTGTTTCTTTATTGTTGCAACTTGAAAATTTTAATTATGATGCATAAAAAATTCGATTTTGGAAACACCAAACCGTGATAAACCAAAAAGAAATCGAAAAGAAACCAAAGACCAATAAACCGAACCGAGATAAAACCAAAGCAAACACTTTTAGAAAACAAAAATCCAGAATTTTAGTTCAGTTTCGGTTTTAGCCTAAAACAGAGCCAAATCGAACCATGCTCACCGATAAATGCAATGTATAAATACACGAATTTAACTAAATTGTACTGTGACAAAACTTGGGCTAGGCCCAATACTAAAACTAAATATAAATCAGTCGCTAATAATTAGCCCATGTATAGATATATCTATGTGTTAGGCATAAAACTTCTCAGCTATATCCACAATTTCTTGCCGCACATCACTTGCTCATGAAATTTTTTTTTTTGAACTGCGGGTTAGTTGTTAGATGTTAGTTGTTAGTTGTTGACTCAAGTTAGTGTCGCATCCTCGGGCAGAGATACCAACCGCGAGCCTCTCCTTAGGGGATAACCCCACTCCTATTCCCGATTCGCCTGATATCATTAGAGCGTGTGGTTCCCAAGTGAGGACTTCCCGGTCGGTCACCCAAACCGGTACTACTCTCACTTGGGCTCGCTTAACTACTTAAGCCTTTACCACTAGACCACAAGCCCCACGATCACTTGCTACATGAACTTAACTTACACTCGTACAATAACCCACGTTTTATTTGCAATCACTTTCACTATCCATAAGAAGGGGTTCGCACCACGTAGTTGTGTGCTTTCCAATCCATGCATATATTCTTTGATATATTTCTTGTCGGTAGCGTTGATCCACCTTACAGAATGTACAAAATTTCCATTTTCCCGTATGTAAAGATTGCTCGAAACTTAATTGATTGCGCAAACAAAGACAAAAACGATACCATATTATGTAAACGATTTCAATCATCTAGACTTCATTCGGTATAGTATATATGGTTTACGAGATGTCAATGGTCTTGTAAATATCCATTATCCATGTCGACCCACTATTATTACTTTTATCTTCACATCATGCTATAACAATCATTTCCTTGAAGTATATTTGTTCACGACCACAACATCCCTTGTGATATGCTTGATTCTTTACACGTTTTTAGGTCATTGCAATAATTGATAATTCGTGTTGGTTGTGAGCCATTGAGCAAAAGCATGTAAATCGGAATTTTAGCATGTTATAATATCATAATAATATTTTTGTGAGGTCAAATTCCATAATATATATAACATGGTTAAAGCACGCGTGAAAGCTTATCATGTGGTATCTTATGACCCACTCTTTGAGGACGCTTCACATGTGAATTAAAATATGAACCTATCATAAGATACATGCTCACCCATATTTAGGGTTTATCACATGGTAATAGGAATTTTAACACCCATAATCCATTTCATTTTCATGTTTGGTAGCAAATATTTAGAGGCATTTTGAAGTAACTAACAATTATTAGTTAGCGTTTTGTACGAAATGCTTGTTCGAAAATAAGCAACTAGCATTGATATTTTTTTTTAAATGCTCTAAATCAAAATGCTACTTCTAGTAGCATTTACGAGCAACTAACGTTTTCACTTATTATTTATGAATATACAATTATGTTACCAAACACTTTATCAAAACAAACAACTACTACTTCTGTTTGCTTACTGTTAATATTCTCCGTTACTGCTTCTTGATATCGTTTCTTCGCCAAACATTTTTTTCCTACTATTTCGTCATAAATGAGTTTGAAAAATCTCAACTTTATTATTACTCATTAACGTGTTACTTGATGTCCAAAGGCCCACCTTTGTAATATATATACACGATAGACAAAACAAAAGCAACAACTTTAATTTCAAATACCAACTTTTCTTTACCATATAAACAAACATGCAATGTGGTTTCTCCCATGACCATACAATCAAAGCTAGTCATCTCCCAAAACAAAATTAAATCTCTTATATAAAGATGTTTCATAAAAGTTTTATGTCATTTCAACATCAAAATCCAACCCCTTACCACTTTTCTAAAGCAACATATCGATATTAATACGCTACTTGCTCGTATTCGTTAGCCATTGTTGCCACTGCACACTTTGGTCGACACTTTGAACATTCCATCAGATTGATAGGGGGGACATATCATATCGTCGATGGAGCCAGTATTCAAATATTTGGTTGAATACGACTAGTCATGTTTGTGTCCTAGGTTGGATTAGTAAACCAAATGGTCAAAAGTACAGTTTGTTACCAAACTGTTTACACCTTATGCTCCATAATAATTTTGCAAAAATAAATATAGGTAACAATGTAACATAGGCTTAATGGTCAATAGCATGTAGTAGACTAGTAGGTAGAATTGCATGTTAACTTTTTTTTATTTATCTTTGCTACATAAAATCTCAAAAGTCAAGACATCATATTGACTAATCCCTCATTTCAAAACTTGGAAATTTATGGTTAAAGAGCCGTTTAAGTAGTTTAAAGTTTATGGACTAGAATTTCATTTCTTTGTTTTAATTTGAAAACGTTAAACCTTCAATATTGATAGGTATACTCCATTCGTTTCGTGTGAAAACTTTTACGAGCTAGATTAGTCGAAATCGTGTGCCAAAACTCGTGACTGAAGTCATAAAACAATAACACCAAACCAAAATCATGGCGGACTCATACGATATCCTCTATACGTACAATTTCACGTAAAGCAAAAAGAGAGTTCTCACTTCTTAGTATGCCAAGGTAATTTTTACTTTAATTTAACAAAAAAGAAAGTTATAGTTGGACCACTTCTAGTTTAGTAACTCTTACTTTACAATAACGATACAAAACTGGTTCTTAACTATTTGGGTTCTCGATTCCCACACTAAAAAAATCTTAGTTACACGATTTATCTATCACTGCATCACGAGACGGGCCGAGGGAATTCTCAGAGGTGCACGAGAACCCTATGAATTTCTCTTGTGTAGTGTAAAATAATGTCAAATATACAATTTATTTATTTTAAATGAACCTGTTCCTTAATTTTCGCTTACGATTTTTGGTAGTTTTCATAAGATAAACATGATAACTCTTGGTCCTAGGTTCGCCACTGACTGCGTCGTTGGATAAATTTGTCGTAAACATGATTTCTTCTATTATTGTGACAAAACCTCAGAAGTTGTACATATAGCTTAGTACTAAGGCCCGGTTATAGAACATTTTATTGAAATTCAAGTTCTTACGTCACAGCTAAGAGCGTTGATTGACATGAGTAACTTCTGTGCTCGGTATATCTTAAGACACATGTCAAAATTAATGGTTAATGTGAAAAGTGAGAAAAATAAAAGATACGTTATATATTGAATGAATAAGATGAGATCTTTTTAGTCTTACTAGACGAGTACCCGTGCATAGCAACGGGATTTTATAGCGATAAATAGTTTATTGATAAAAAAAAAGTTTATAGGTTATAAACGAAAAATAATGTTTTGAAACCCGGTTTGACCCAGGTGGTTCAACCGGTTGAACCGTTCCGGTCGAAAAATAGGTCGATTTAAACTGGGTCAACTTGCTAGGTTGGGTCGAAAACGGGTCAATCCGCCGGGTTTGAAGCGTCCCGGGTCAACCCGGTTTGTGTTTTAATTGGTTGTATTTAATTTGGTAGATATGTTTTTTTATTGGTTGTAACAATGCGATAATGAAATCCATTGTGACGTTTTAAAAAAGACAAAAGGGATTAAGTTTGAAAAACACCGGTTCGACCCGACCCCGGTTGAAACCGTTTCCGGCCCGAAAAAATGTCCCGATTAAACAGGTTCAACCGGTTGCCTTAGGTGTGGTCCGAAACGGTACCAAATTAAACCCGGGGGTTCAATCATCCGCCCGGGTTTGAAGCTCCCGGGTCCAACCCGCGTTTGTGTTTAATTGGTTGTATTTAATTTGTACAATATGGTGTTTAATTGTTGTACATGGTGGGAATAAATTCATTGTACCTGATTAAAGGTAAATGGATAATGTTTTGAAACCCGGTTCGACCAGGGTAGTTCAACCAGTTGAACCGCTCCGGTCGAAAAATGGGTCGATTTAAACCGGGTCAACTTGCTAGGTTGGGTCGAAAACGGGTCAAATTACCGGGTCAACCCGGTTTGTCTTTTAATTGGTTGTATTTAATTTGATAGATATGTTTTTAATTGGTTGTACAATGTGAATAAATTATTGTACTTTTAAGTAATGGGGTGTTTTAATTATAGTATTAATTACATTAATTTTCTCTCACATTTGACTTTCAATACTCAACTTTCAAGACTCAACTTTTCAAGTTTGACCATTTTTCCATTATAGATAGTATAGATATGTTAGGCACATTTTCAAAGTTAACGAACATTCTTTTAAGCCGACTACTAAACAAGTTTTAACTTTGACTTGTTGTCTTGTTGTCTTGTTGCATACTTGCATTAGGACAAGTAAATTCTATTTTGGTAACTGTGGATGAGCATCAAATCACAAATACTTGCAAATCTATCCAACATTCCACCCGCCCGTTATCTCACAACAACAAGACAAAATAAATAATAGAAAAAAAAAAAAAAAAAAAAATGAAAATGAAAAAGGCAAAAGACTCAACTGCTTGTCACTTTATTTATTTATTTTTATTGTTTTCAGTATACTTTTGTACTCCACTTATGGTGTGTCTCTTATAATTATTTTGTCCCTATTTGTTAGTAAGAGTATTGTAACAAGAAAGGAGAAATCATCACAAAATACATACTAATATCATTCAATATTAGTAGCCAAAGCCACTAACTACGCGCTCGAATCAAGCCCATATACTCAAGTTTCGCGAGTCGACCATGATGATAACCATGTAAACCCAGGTCGAGTTAGACCTGGTAAAATCTCTCAGGCCGCATAGTACATGCGCATAACTGCATAAGTCAACTGTCCTCAACTGTCACTAACAGTTGAAATGTACGAATATAACATAACATAATGGGAGACACATGACCAACATTATATAAACCAGAGCACTCTCTTATACTAGCCAATGAAGGAAGACCATCAACACCTGACTCTCTCGCAGCCGTTGATCATCTCTCAAATGTTTATCTCTAAACCGTACTCGCTTCTCTATAAATAGAAAACATCGCACACAACTTCACAAGTTTTATACACTTGAACAAATACTGCTTCACAACAGTCTCAAATAGTCTTTGTTTAAATGTTACTCATTCTTCCCAATCTCAATCAATTTCATCGAATCCTTACACTTCGACACAAGAAACCAAACAACAAAATCATCACAACCCATCTCTTAATACCGATTTACATAAAATACATAAAGATAACTGGAGACAGGGACAGAACTAGGGGGTTCCCTGGACCCATATGGATTTTTTCTATATAATATTAATTTATGTAAAAAACATCAATTTTTCCTAAACGCACACAATTTATTAAATGCACCCAGTTTATTAAAATGTGTTTCTATATTACGATTCTAAATAATTTGTACATTTGATCATATTTAGTACTGGTTTCGTCCCTGACGCGACAACTTTATCTCCTTTGCTAAAAAAAGACGTCACACAAATTTTGACTTTAACTGAATAGTACTAGTAAGTGAGTATCTATAGATTGACGGTGATAGTATCTAATCCCAATCTATCTAATCTGTCACTTTATTATTACTACTCTTTATTAATAACCGTTATTTATATACTCCCCCTCACAAGTCCTCTCTTTTTAACACTTTTTTTTTTCCGTTAATGGCGCACGTTAGTCCCTAACCCCCACACACACTAACATACACACATACACCTTCAAATCAATTTCACTTCCTAAATGAATAAGTTTGGATAATTATTTAGTGTATGTGTTAATTTTAGGTTAAAAAAATTGAGCTGGTGAAGGAATAATAATTGTAGATCTGAAGTTTGTTGTTTTGGTGATGTCTGGAGGGTTTCAGTTTGTTACTGGTGGGATTTTGTTTATTAATTTTGATTATTAGGTTATAAAATGTGTGATTGTGATTAATTTTGTTGCTAGTGATTTAGTTTACTATTCATTATTAGGTTTTTATTATGTTATAATGTGTGTGAAATGAATTGACTAATTAGGGGGTGTTTGTTTCGGCTTATATAGCTCGCTTATTATGGCTTATTTGGTTTTGGGCTTATGTTTCATAAGCTTACTTTTTGTGGCTTATTTTGAAATATTTAATGTTTGCATAAGCTTATTATGACATAATAAGCTTATATAAGCCGAAAAGTTTCAAAATAAGCCATAAAAAGTGAGCTTATGAAACATTAGCCCGAAACCAATTAAGCCATAAGCCGGCTATATAAGCCGAAACAAACACCCCCTATCAATAATGTGTTGATTTTAGGTTATGTTAATTTTTTTTTAGCAAGTTGATGGTTTAAGCTCTAATTGCTATGACTGTATTTGTCGTTAGCTCTAATTTCAGTTTTATGGTAGAGTGCCTGTAGCTAAGTAGTTCGTGAAGTTATTTCTTCTTTGTAATCAGTAGCTATGTTTACGGTACGATTAGCAATTGGGATTTTTCATATTCAGCGCTGTAATATTAATTGTAAGTTGATGCTTAGTAATGTCTATTCACTCCGAAATGCGAATGATCTGGCCACGCCAACTTCCTGAAAAGGGATGGCTTTACCCGGTTTGAGTCTGTGTGGTGTTGGGTTCAAACCCTGTGGATTAGTCGGCCAAAAGGTCGGAAACCATCGATACCAAAGAGAAAAAAAAGTACTGATGTCTGATGCTTTTAGAAAAAAAAATTAGAATATGATTATCAGTTGTAAGAAAATACAATGCACAAGATGGTGTTTGGATGGGCTTATTTGGTAACAAAACAGGATAATCAGATAGTTAGTTGTGTTACTGTTAAGACTTGAACACTTTAAAATAAGCAGGATCAGATAATTAGGTTGAATAAGCAGCTATGCAACTTGTTATTTGTAACTAATCAAATTTAGCTGCGTAGGCTTGTAAAACCAAGTTCTCTAGATTTGGTCTATGTAGGTGTGATGAAAGTATTATTGTGTGATGTTACTGTAATACTGTCATTTGATAGAAATCAAGTTTGAACAAGCACGTGTATTGTATCTTATGAGCGCTCTATTTGTCTTGTTGGAATTGCAGGATCTGTAAACAATATCCGTCAGTCGTTACTGAAACAGCTACTTATTCTATTTATCATTTCCTGCACTGTTAATGCTAAATTCACTGATAACCAAACTGGGAAGCAAATTATATCGCAACCCACTGTACCATTCGATTCCAATGAAATTCACCATGTACCCTTACCTGTAAACCTTCCATTGTTCCAAACACAACATAAGAGACGTCTTTCGCACCGTAGTAAACCAAGGCTTTTGCTAGGACCAGCTCAGCCCCCTGACTACGGACCATTGATCACTTCTAGCGAACCTCCTTCAAGTTCACAGTTGTCAAATCCTTCGACGAGGAAGAGTGAGACTGAACCTCCTGTTGGGGATTTTACGCCTCCACGGTTAGCCGATATTGCTCCTAGTCAGTCTGGTCCTGGTACACTACCTACCGGCTTAGCTCAGCCTCCGTTGTCTCCTCATACTTCCAGTAAGACACCTGTTTTATTTTACGCTTTTGAAATTGATTAGTACAGGAAATAATCCATTTTTCCGTTATATTTAGTCCATTGGTGTCAAGAAATGGCAAGTTCGCCGTAGACTAATGAAGGGGCTAATTTCGTTTTTTCTTTTCTCGAATGGGTCAATTGGGTTAAATCAAGATTGGAAAAGTTTAATGTCCAATGGGTTAAAAGCCGGCCAGAGTCTATTTTCTATTGCATACAACCTTCTATAAAGTTAGTTAAAATTTGTTTGTGTTTCTCTTTGGCAGACTGTTGTGGACCTGAATCAGTACTTAAACGAGGCACCGAGGGTTGTCATTGTGTATATCCAGTAAAGCTCGACATTCTCCTGTTGAATGTCTCCTCAACAAATTGGAGTCTAGTTCTTCAACAGTTTGCTAGTCAACTTGGTCTAAGGGCTTCTCAGATTGAGCTGATAAACTTTTATTTGCTCAGCTTATCAAGACTTAACATTTCAATGGACATAACTCCACATACAGGAGTTAGTTTTACTTCAAGTGAAGTTTCCGCAATAAACTCTTCACTTATTACGCACAAGGTTCAATTAGACCCCAAACTTGTCGGTGGTTACCAGCTTCTAAACTTGACATGGTTCAAGCCTGTAGCTCCTGCCCCAGGTAATTTCATGATAATGTTCTATAAAAGTTATTGACCTGATATCTTTCTAATTTTTTGCTTCTCATAACTGTGCATATTATAACTTAAATTGTTGCAATATATTTGCAGCACCTCACATTGCTAAACCGCCCACCAAAGCACCCCCGGCAAAGCCTTCACCTTCGACATCAAAAAATACATCTGGTAGTGGAAAACGTCTTAGCTTGATTCTTCTTGTTGGCATTGGTGCTGGTATCCTTTCGGTTGCTGTTATTTGTGTTCTTATACTTTGTTCATGTGCTTCACGTCGACGAAAGCCAGAAGCATCGCCAAAAGAAATCGGTATGAACCTATATTAATTATGTAACTCAACTTAATTATCTGATAATTACGTCTTCAAGTCGCACATGATCAGTTTCTAGTGTTTGGATAGTGTGAATCTGGTTAGTTAGGGGTCACATAATAGTAGCTGTAATAGAATTGTTTATATAAGTGAAACAAAAAGTTATTATAACACACCTCATTTACCCTTTTTATGTTCTCTTTTTCTTGAATACAGCTAAGCCAAGGACCACGGAAGCTCCTCCATCTGGAGGGTCGTTTCCACATCCTACTAGTACGCGATTTCTTCAATACGAAGAACTAAAAGAAGCAACAAATAACTTTGAACATGCTAGTATACTTGGTGAGGGTGGTTTTGGAAGAGTTTTTAAAGGTGTTTTAAGCGATGGGACACAAGTAGCTATAAAGAGGCTTTCTACTGGAGGTCAACAAGGTGATAAGGAGTTTTTGGTAGAAGTTGAAATGCTTAGTAGGCTGCATCATCGTAACCTTGTGAAACTTGTTGGTTACTATAGCAACCGTGACAATTCAGAAAACCTTCTTTGCTATGAACTGGTACCCAATGGAAGTTTGGAGGCTTGGCTCCATGGTAAGCTGTTTTGTATCTTATAGGTTTTCTTCAAGCATAGAATACCAACATCGTATTCATATGTCTAATTTTATTCTCTATCTTAGTAACTCATAAAATAAGGCTTTGTGTCCCTCTTGGTGATTTTATTACCAGAAAAACAGACCTTCAAAAATGGTATTTCTTTATATTTTTAGATTTTATATGAAAATGACAAAATACGGGCTAAAAAATGTCACACACAGGACACATGGCCATCTTTTATTGACTCAGATGTACACAAAAGAGTACAGTGACTAAAATGGGACAAATGAAAGACAACATTGGTATTTGTGCACAAAAAAAAAAATCTTAATTAATTAGACAAAAACCTTCATTATAGTATCTTCTGTACTTGGTGTTAAGAGTATTTTTGTCTTTTTACAGGCCCGCTTGGGGTTAACTGTCCATTAGATTGGGATACGAGAATGAAAATTGCACTTGATGCTGCTAGAGGACTTGCATATCTGCATGAAGATTCGCAGCCATGTGTGATTCATCGCGATTTCAAGGCGTCTAATATCTTACTGGAGAACAGCTTTAATGCTAAAGTTGCAGACTTTGGGCTAGCGAAACAAGCCCCCGAAGGAAGAGCAACTTATTTATCAACTCGTGTTATGGGTACATTTGGGTTAGTTCCTTCTTTTACTTGTTTCCACTAGCATTGAGATGATATGGAGTTTTTTGGCAATAGAAATTGTAACACTCTTCTAAAACTAGCGGGTTGGGTAATGGGTCAAGATGTGTTAGGGACAAAACAAACAACTTTTATGTGCGGGTCAGCTAGGGCCGACCCAAACCACACTTATTGGTGCAGTTTTTTTGAGTTTTGTAAATATATAATGTATAAAAAAACTCTGTTGTTAAGATACTAATATATATTTTTTTAATGAAACAATTTAGGACATTGTAACCATTTAAACACATGTGAGATGCCTTTCGAACCATTTAACTCATTTCATTTGGTTTTCATATATATTATACGTGTTATCAAACAAATACAGCCCGAATGATCCAATTTTATTTATAATTTTAAAACCTTTAATTTGTTCACAAGATTATAGTGGCTAATGAATGGGAACTTATTTACAGGTATGTGGCTCCTGAGTATGCAATGACCGGGCATCTGCTAGTCAAGAGTGATGTCTACAGCTATGGGGTGGTTCTGCTTGAATTGTTGACCGGAAGGAAGCCCGTGGATATGACCCAGCCATCAGGACAGGAGAACCTTGTCTCTTGGGTGAGTTGAGCTTTTATTAGTTCTATCATTGATAACATATAACCTGATAATTCTGGCAAAAACGTATAAAAACGGACGGAAACGTATAAAAACGATTCAGGAGGTTTGCACGTTAATAGTACACTTTGAGTATTTTCAACCCATTTTTTTTCAAGTTGTTATATGTAAATTTGACCCAGAGATAACATATAACCTAATCTTTTATATAATAAAAGAATTACATCATTTCAGAGTTTTTCTAACAAAACAATCTTAGTGGAAAAAAAATTGGACCAATAGGAATGCTCGATCTTGACACATAGGCGAAATCGAACAATATGATTGGCCAATAAAAAGTCAAAATTGAATTGATTTTGGTCAAACTTTAATAAATTTGGTGGAGAATTTGATTAAGGAAAAAAACACATAAAAATATAGGTGTCAAATTTACGAAAATAAAAACTTAAAAAAAGAGGAGGTAATTAATAAAACATTAGTGGTTGAATTTTAAATATATTATATGGAGTTAAGTGTAAAATTATAAATCTCCATATTTTTTTGATAATTTTAGATAAAACAAATAAACCCCTTCACATATACCTTTACACTTATAATATGAATCTTTGTCTAGTATTAGTATTGGTTTAAGCTTTCCATTCAATTAAAGCTTACAAATTCTATAAATGTAACGATTAGGTTTTAAACTTCATCTATTAAAATATCTTTTTTACTATGTACGTTTAAATATAAATAAGAACTCATGTTATACTATTCTAAAATTTAACTATACGTACACGGGTTTGAATATTAAATACAGTTAAATTATTATTAACGGCAATATTAAATATCAAATTGTAATTACGAGTTACTGTGATATGAAAATAAATATACACGATTGTACATTATAACGACTCATGTAATTATTATTTAAAGTTATATAACGGATATCCGGAAAAACATTTTTAAACTTTTACGTAGTATATTTTAACTCCATCAACGCTCATTATGTGATACTAAACTCGCATATTTTGAAAAAAATGATATCAATAGTTAAAGTATAACAATAACCCAACCTCAACATTAACATCTATGTCAACTAAACAAAGTTAAATCTTTCATCCATAAAATTTTTAAAAATATTAATTTGTTATTAGTTACATAATGAAAAACTCATGCATACTTATTAGCTGTACTTATATTATATTTTTCACGGGTCAATTCTTATATATCCATATAGTAAACAAAAAATTTAAAATAAATTTGATTTATGTGTAAACCCATGTGATCAAATAAGCCCAATAACATTATAAGGAGAGAGACTCAAGAATCAAATACATGGTCGATGCCACGGTTATATTTACAATTTCTGCTAACTATTTTTCTTACTTTGGCACATGTTGATACTCTAACTTTTTAAAATATACATAAGATTTTTTGCTTTTAAACGATAATACTATATAATTAAAATTTTCTGGAAAAACCCCGTGCGTGCACGGGTATTATAACTAGTAATTCTGAATGCTAATTATTGCAGTCGAGGCCAATCCTAAGAGACAAGGACCGATTAGAAGAACTTGCAGATCCGAAGCTTGGTGGAAAGTACCCGATTGAAGATTTAGCTCGGGTTTGTACAATCGCAGCAGCTTGTGTATCCCCTGAGGCAAACCAACGTCCGAGCATGGGGGAAGTTGTACAGTCATTAAAAATGGTGCAACGCGTGGCAGAATATCAAGACACCTCAGCAACAAATGACCGACCTGCCCAGAAGCAATCGTCAACTACTTTTGAATCTGATGGCACGTCTTCTATATTTTCATCGGGTCCTTACTCGGGTCTAAGTGCGTTTGACCATGATAATATTTCTCGTACAGCTTTGTTTTCAGAAGACCTTCATGAAGGGAGATGATCACATCTTTTTGAGGTATTTAATGATTTTGCAAATGGAAATTGGACAATATGGTCTGGGCTTGGAGGCAATAGTGGCAAATGCTTATATCATGATGAAGCTTTTATTGGCTTCGTGGCAAAGATTAACCTCGAGACGTGTTACACGAAAACAGAAAGAGGAAATGCCCAGAAATATGTATGTTTCCAAAATTGCTTTGTACAGTTCCTACTGTTGTTTTTGGCGTTCGATAATTATTAGAAAGATTTTTGCTAAGAATTTGTATTTCGCCTTGCTTCGTGTATTTAACAATCATATCACTTGTCAATCATCATGAGAGAAAAACAAAATTATTTCGTTTCTTTAATGTATGGCCAAACAGTGGCATTCCAGAGACATGCTATTGTCAGTTTCAGTTTCATAAACTTTTGCTTCTTTCCAGACTACAAGCTATCGAGCAGCAAGCCTCTATCGTAATGGTATCAAAGAGACAAAGATGGGTTATTCGTGTTGACTTGGTGGGTACGGGTCGGCAGGTTAGTATCACCAAACCCAAACACACCCGTTTAGGTAATCATGGCAAAAGACCAAACCACACACACGCACACGGGTATGCAGGTTAAGTGGGTTATAAATGGGGTTGGTTACTTGTTCAAGTCAATGGGTGTAATGGGAACGGGTTGGTCAACACGCCTTGTTTTATAAACATATTATTTAACATGGTTGACCCATTCAGGCTCAACTTACGCCTATTTATTTTTCATTAATCAAAGTAGCTCGCCAACCATTAGGTTGTCAGGATTTTAACATGAACAAGCATTGGTGAATATTCTTGGCTGAAATAACAATTTGTCTTACAATCCAAACATGAAGGTACTAAGAAAAAAGGACATCAGGATAAGAAATCGGGACATGTAGGGGAAAATCTTTTAGGATTAATCAACGTAAAGATCATTTACAAAATGTTGCTGCGGTTGACTGGTTATCAAATCAGTCTTACACGTTAAAGGTCCTTCAGCTCGATCCTGGGCAGCAAGAACTATTCTTTTCTGTTCCATCTCTTGTTGCTGTATTTTGCCAAAATTGACCCAAGTGAATCAGTGTCTTTACAAATATTTACGTCAAAAAATCACCTTCCTTTTGGATCAACAATCTGTGAAAACGCGCCATTATCATCATCATCTGAACTATAATTATATTCATCATCGTCAAGGCTCAAAGTATTAAGATGCATAGCAATCATATCACTACTTTGTATCGGCACTTCCACCATCCCGCTGCTACCCGTCGACTCTGACTTCTTATCAGTTCTACTTTCCTCATCACTTGGTTCTAATTTAAGCACAAATTCTAAAGTCCACAAGACATCGCCCATTGACGGTCTTTCCATCCCGTGATCTGCCAAACACCTTAACGAACAATCAGTAAACTTCTTAAATGCCTCAGGTTTAATCGTCCCTTTTATTTGTGGGTCCACCATTTCCTCCAAAGTCCCTTTTCTCGCGGATTGCAATGCATAATCAGCTAAACTCACTTGTTCTTTAGGCAAACTCGGGTTTAAAGCAGGTCGTGCACATAATACCTCAAATAAAACAACCCCAAATGAATAAACATCTGACTTTTCCGTTAACTGTTGTCTCCTAAAATATTCTGGATCTAAATACCCAAAACTACCCTTTACGACAGTACTAACGTGGTTTTGGTTTAAGTTCGGGCCTGTTTTTGATAACCCGAAATCTGACACTTTCGCTACCCAATTATCGTCACATAAGATGTTGGTTGTTTTCACGTCCCGGTGTATTATTGTGTATTTTGCACCTGTGTGAAGATAATGTAACCCTTTTGCTGCCCCGATTAATATATCTAGCCGTTGTCTCCACGAGAGAGTAATTTTATTACCTTTATATAAATGTTCGCGTAACGTTCCTTTACCCATATGATCATAAACCAATACCATCTCGTTACCTTCTTCACAAAACCCGATTAGCGACACCAAATGCCGGTGTCTTAACTTTGATAGCATCTCAATTTCTGTTACAAACTCGTTAACCCCTTGTTCAGATGATGGATTCGACCGTTTAACCGCCACTTTCATGTTACCATCGATTATCCCTTTATACACTTTCCCGAACCCACCAACCCCAATCACATTACCCTCATCGAAATTATTTGTTGCACTTTTAATTTCCACCAACGAAAAATACCTACAATTATAAACAGCATCTGTTGACAAACTACTACCACCATGACTTCTACCTGATGTCGTTGACTTACTATTCGAATGACCATAAACCGGTAACCAACTAGTAACACCCGAATCTGACCCTTCAACTCGTTTTCTCTTACGAATCATAAACATCACCAACATCGCAACCCCAATAGCCCCAACCCCACCCACGGCACCACCAACTACATGTTTCATTTTAATCGCATTCGGGTCATCAATTGCCTCACGGTTTGCTATCAACAACTGTTTTTGCATCAATTCTGACGGTACCGGGTTTTTTCCCGCCAAATTCGACTTCGAATCACTTATCTTAAATACCTCCAACCCGTTCAATATCACATCATAAAACTCGGGTTCTAAATCGATATTAGTATGCAATGTCACCCATAACTCACCATCATTATTATTTTTATCCTTATTCTTATTATTAACATAAATTGCATAGTCTTTTCGAACCGGAACCCCTTTCCCGCCACTCCAAGCAATCACATCGGCGGTTGCAAAAGCCGTTACATTATTTAAATATATTTCGAAAACCCTTTGATTTATTTTATCCAACTGATATTCACAAAAATGAAACCTAACAAAATAAATAAAATCCGGGTCAACCCGAAAAACCCAACTAACATTACTTTGTTTATTAATATTCGGGTTAGGTCCTTGTGACCGCGCCGTCCGGTAAACATCTGCTGGCGCGGTCGCCAAAGGCAACTCTTTATAATCAATAGTCATATTAGTGGTGTGGGTAATCGTACCCGCACCAAACATATACGGTGTATCGTCGTACCAACTCCGGTACATCTCCCCGGAATCATTCGCCGGCGGGATATACTGTCCGCCGACGTTTAGGCGGAACATGTTCTCTGTGTTCGCTGATACGCCATCAATCGTACTGGAGTCATCGGACACTCCTATCAACGCTATTTGATCGTCAAATATCTCCGGTTCGGAGATTAATTCGATTCCATTAACAAAAGCAAATGATTTCACAGTTGGTTTGAAATTGATGGTGATTTCATCAGAATTAAAAGGTGATAATGAATATTCTTTAATTATATAAGATTGTGATAATGATTCAGCTGTTAAAAAAGCACTAAAATTGCTTAATAATGTAATTTGAGAATCAGGGTTTGTTAGGGTTACAGTGGAATAAGAATTTGAAATGTTGTAATTGGGGTAAATTGAGGGGTAAAAATGTAGGCGAATGATGTAACGAGATGTCGAATTTACGGTGAATTTGTAAGAAGTTTCGCCGGTGAAAATCCGGGCGGTCATGTATGGTACTTCGGAGGAAAGAGAGGGTTCTTGTGTCTCGGCGGTGGATGCAACGGATTTTTTATCGGAGGTTAAGTATTTTGTGTCAGGTTCCCATTTACGATTATCAGCGTCATTGCCACTATCTTTTGCGCCGCAATTTAGCGACAACGGCGCCGCGACGGAGGGCAATGTGGCGGTGTTGAGAAGGGCGAGATGGATTATTAGGAGGATTAGTTTAGGGTTCATGATAATCGGGAATTATGAAATGTGTTTAACGAGTGCGATAATAAGATATACCTTTATTTAAGTCGTCTTATGTAGACAGATGTTTAGAAAGGTTCTCGAGATTTTCAATCGCTTAGATGCAAACATAAAGATGGTTGATGATTTAAAGGTATTGAATGAAGATGAAAAGGGTTGTGTTTGATATGTTATGTGATTTTGTGAATTTAGCAAAAACCATTTCTTGTTGGCCATGGATGAGGGTTTATAGATCATAGGTTTTCTAATAAGAGGATTTGTGCAATTGGTTAGACAAGAAAAAACAATTGGTTGTTAGGATGAAAGAATGAACAAGAGTGAAAATCGCATATGTGAATATGTGATTATAATTGCTACGAGTATAATTTAGTTTGTATAATTATCAGCATTTTCTATCAAGGAATCAAGGACAACAAACAATGGGTGGAAAAAAAACTTGACTCAACGCTATATTTGTTTGTGGCATGTGTCTACAATTTCCAAAACCTGCATGCTTCCCGTTTAGCTTGATTATTTTATTTGAAAGACATAACTTATCAAAAATATGTACTTTATGTAGTTCATAAAATTAATCTTAATTTTTAATCTTCCGCTCTATCTCAATCTACAGCTAAATTTCCCGTTCAAGTAACGATTACTTTCGTCAAACATACCCTATATGCACAAAACTATAAAACTAGTTATAAAATGTATATAAACATATCAGTAATTTTCTCTGCATAAATAAAGTAGAAGATAAACATAAATAAACAATTGTCTACTAGAAAAATAGGATCATATAAAATGAAAGAATAATTATAGTTAACTTTTAGCATTATAAGAAAGTACCAAAAGTCAAACCAAAATCTAATATTGCTTCCTCCTACAAACGTAATTACGTAATCGGTAACCTCATTGTCTTCACTATGGTGGTGACCTTTTAGGCCTTCATGGTTGCACCTTTTTTAGCATATTCTATGAAAGTCACATGTGTAAGCAAAAGCAACATTATATGACAATTATACACTTTTTGTATGAGACTCACAAAATTATATTTAAAACTTAAATTTTCAGAAAAATACAAGATACATGAAGTTCTTTTTGACCATTTGTACTAATCCAACAACAAAAACATAAGTCATAACAATACATACCTACTTGCATATCTTACAATTTGTATAAAAATGCTAGTACTGTAAAAAAATATAAAATATGATTGAATCTTCCTCTCAAAGTAATAGAGAGATCATTTTCTAGTTAGTTGCGATGAAAGAACCAATCCTTTTTATATGTTTTATGAACTATTTTCACTCTCATTATTCACATTCAAAATAATAATAATAATAATAATAATAATAATAATAATAATAAATAAAAATAAAAAAAATAAAAAATCACACACAAATTAACACTATTATACGCCATCACCGATATACGCAGATAATCGTTTATATCACTAAAATATGTGAGGCTCAAAGTTCAATTTTTACTAGATGCAAACAACATTAACTCGACCATGCCAACCTCCTGAAAAAGAAAGGTTTTACCTCGTATAAGTCTGTGTGACGATTAGTTCATACCCCGTAGATTAGATGTTGAAAAATTAAATATATTTTAAAGAAAAATATAAAACAAACATTTTTGTGTGCCCTAAAATAGCGGATAACCTAATACATAAAAAAACAACAAATAGTCTTTTGTTGACTTAGCAAAACTCAACTCATGAGCTTCTTATGTGTACTAGATAACACAAACACACACTAAAACACACTCACTGTGTGTAATCTTCTTGATATCATCATCACCATCATTACCAAACCCTATCTCCGGCCACCATGGCCTCCTCCACCCCACCCACTTTAACCACCACTAAACCCTACCAAAACCACCGTATCCCCACCCTCCACCACCCCACCAACCACCACAACAACCACCATCACCACCACCACCCACCACCACACACACCCATCACCAAACCACCATCTGGGTCCCACAGAAACCCTTCTTTCACCCCATTAACATCTTCAAAACCCAACCTTGCTGCTGATTTCTCCGGTCGCAGGTCCACCCGGTTTGTCTCCAAGATGCATTTTGGTCGGGTCAAGCAAAATGGGTCAAGTAGACACTCTATCCAAGCTGAACAAGCCTTACAAGAGCTTGTCAAAGCTAGTGGTGATGAAAAGCTGATAAATAGTGTTTTAATGAGTTTTGAGAATAAGTTATGTGGTTGTGATGATTATGGGTTCTTGTTAAGGGAGTTAGGTAATAGAAATGAGTATTCCATGGCGATACAGTGTTTCGAATTTGCTGTGGACCGCGAAAGGCGGAAAACTGAACAAGGGAAGTTAGCGAGTTCGGTTATTAGTGTGTTAGGCAGGTTAGGGAAGATTGAGCTAGCGAAAAAGATTTTCGAGACTAGTGTGAATCATGGGTATGGTAATACTGTTTATGCTTATTCGTCGTTAATTAGTGCTTATGCTAAAAGTGGTTTATGTGATGATGCTATTAAGTTGTTTGAAACTATGAAGTTGAGTGGTTTGAAGCCTAATCTTGTTACTTATAATGCTTTGATTGATGCTTGTGGGAAATCGGGTGCTGATTTTAAACGGGCTTCTGATATTTTTGATGATATGTTGAGTAACGGGTTTCAACCGGATAGGATTAGTTATAATTCACTTCTTGCGGTTTGTAGTGGTAAAGGGTTGTGGGAGACTGCGATGAATTTGTTTAACGAGATGAGTTATCGTGGGATTGATCCGGATATTTATACTTATAATACCCTTTTGGATGTTGCGTGTAGTGGTGGTCATATTGATCCTGCTTTTCAAATAATGGCAGAAATGGCTACTAAGAATATTATGCCGAATGAGGTTAGTTATAGTACGGTTATTCGTGGGTGTGCTAAGTCGGGTAGGTTGGATCAAGCGTTGAGCTTGGTAAATGAGATGAAGTATGCTAACATACGTCTTGATCGTGTGTCTTACAATAATTTATTAGCTATTTATGCTAGTTTGGGTCGGTTTGATGAGGCACTTAATGTCGTTAAGGAAATGGAAAAGACGGGTATTAGGAAAGATGTTGTGACTTATAATGCGCTACTTGATGGGTTTGGGAAACAAGGGAGGTATGATAAGGTTAAAGAGCTGTTTCATAGGATGAAGAGTGAACGGGTCCCGGCTAATCTTTTGACTTACTCGACGTTGATAAGTGTTTATTTAAAAGGTGGGATGTATCAAGAAGCTAAAGAGGTGTATAAGGAGTTTAAATGTGGAGGTCTGAAAGCGGATGTTGTTTTGTATAGTGAAATAATTGATTCGCTTTGTAAAAAAGGGTTTGTTGAATCCTCTGCTTTATTGCTCGATGAGATGACTAAAAAAGGGATTCAACCAAATGTTGTAACATATAATTCAATCATAAATGCATTCGGTCAGTCAGCAAATCATGAGATTGGGTGTTTGGAAAATGGTGACAATAAAGGCGATGATAGGATTATTAAGATTTTTGAGCAGTTGGCTTCGAATAATTTGAGTATCGTTGAAAGAAGTAGTAAGGGAAGAAAGGAGATTATATGTGTTTTAGGTGTTTTTCGGAAGATGCATGAGATGGAAATTAAACCAAACGTGGTGACATTTTCAGCTATTCTGAACGCTTGCAGGTTTGAACTTACACCTATAACTGTTCAACATTTCACTAGGGTAACGTTTAGTATGCTGAAGTAAACCAAGGGACTAGCTGTCTATTCCTCTGTAAAGAAATAAAGTTTTTTTCTATTCCCACTAGAATAGAATGAAAAAGTTATGATGTAACTCACATTTTTGAGCAAGTATCTTCACTAACATATTATTTTATCTAAAAAGTCTCAAAGCTTCAAGGAAAGGTCCTGTAAAATTACCTAAAAAGTTCACGTTTTTACTGTAATACTAAATTCCTAAATGAGGTCTGATTGGAATAGTGCGGGTAAGGCTTTCCATGGAGTTTGTTACGTTTTTCTGTGGTTAATTTGGAGGTGACGGAACTGTATTCTCATGCTGCTGATGATGCGAGTCTCACATATTCACGCTCAGGACCTGTTCCCTCAACTACATAGGCTGTACTGACGTTGGGTTTCTCCTCGCTGTTTGCTGAAATATGGATCACTGTCGTTGGGATTTGGATCTGAAGCATTTTTGCTTGGTTGGGTTTTTGTTGCTTCTTGATGGCTTCTTTGTATTTTGCTATAACATTGTCCAGTCCGCCAATCAAATATCTATCTATTTGCCTACTCGAAAAAGCATCATTTTTTCGTTGTTTACATTTAAGAACTCAAATCAAAACATTCCACAACGTATTTTACCTTATCTCATTCCTTTATCTGATGTATGTTTGCAGCCGTTGCAGTTCGTTTGAAGAAGCTTCATTGTTGTTAGAGGAACTGAGGTTATTCGATAACCAAGTGTATGGTGTGGCTCATGGGCTTTTAATGGGGCATAGAGAAAATGTATGGGTTCATGCTCTGTCTCTTTTTGATGAGGTAAAACGGATGGACTCTTCAACTGCATCTGCCTTCTATAATGCTTTGACCGACATGCTATGGCATTTTGGACAGGTAATCTGCTACTCATCTATCTGCTTCCCATCTTCCTTAAGTCTTGACTATATCTGAAATTTTTGATACAAAATCCGGGTATTTGGCATGCATTTTGAAAAGTTATTATTTGATTATTACGTTTTTAAGTGGCTGATAATCGGTTTCTAGTGTTCTGAGTATAGTGAAACTGATTTTATCTAGTTATTTCACATAATCAGTTTAACGGTGGTTGCTACAAAACTGATTTTGATTATCTGATTATTTAGGGTCGTTTACTTTTTTTTAAACGTGTATCGATCTTGTATGTTCAGAAACGAGGAGCACAGCTGGTGGTACTTGAAGGCAAGCGCAGACAAGTGTGGGAGAACACATGGTCCGATTCTTGCTTAGATCTACATCTTATGTCTTCTGGTGCCGCACGAGCCATGGTTCACGCCTGGTTGTTAAATATATGTTCAATTGTTTACGAAGGCCATGAGTTGCCAAGCCTCATGAGGTAACTTTCTCATAGTTAATTAACTGAATATCTCATATATCTTTTGACACATTTACTGTCCTATATTTTTGCTGCAGCATTCTAACCGGATGGGGTAAACACAGCAAAATAGTAGGTGATTGTGCACTTAAAAGAGCGGTTGAAGCGCTATTAAGCAGCATGGGGTCGCCTTTTAGGATCGCCACATCTAATATCGGACGGCTCATATCACCAGGCCCCATGGTGGCTGCTTGGATGAGAGAATCAAACACCCCAAAGTTGCTGGTTCTTCAAGATGATCGAGCTTACCCTCAAACCCCGAGGTTTAATAATATTGGACAAAACATGCAACCACTTTCATTGTAGTCTTATGTGTGTATTTTATGCCCCTTTCGCCATGAACCGGCAATTTTGTTGTTGGAAAAAGGGGAAATATGGACAATGTTGCTAGCCCAAATAACCTTTTTTCCATTGTAAATGTAACTTAAAACAGTAAATACTCGTTGGTGTTTGTCGTTTCGTTCTGAAAGTGATTATGTGATATATAATAAATCAGATAATCATTTGTAACAAAAAATGGTTGCTGGATATGCTGTTGTTCTATAAACCTGTTGTTCTATGCGACTTGTAAACGCAACATGCAACTAACTGTGTCGTTGCTTTGCCTGTTTCGTCGACTGGACTAATGAGATATTCTAAACCATGTTTACAAGCAAAGGTAATTTATGGTTACTTTAACTTGTGAACTATGATACTATAGATTCGAAACCTATGGTGTGAATCTCTTAATTGACTTGAATAACAAATTAATGACATTAAAACTTTGTTATTCTTTACCCAATCCGAATATGACCTCGTTCACAAATCGAGTAGCTAATGAAAGGGGTTCACAAAATTCTACTTGTGTCCGTCATCATGTTGTTGGTGGTAGTTAAAGGACGAAAAATCACTAATGAGACCGTTAACAAAGTTGATGCCGGTTTTGGTGGAGGGCTTAGTGGTGGTTTCGGAGGGGGATGGGGTGGTGGTTTTGGAGGAGGGTTCGGAAATGGGTTTGGTAACGGATGGGGCTCAGGTTTTGGTGGTGGAAACGGCGGTGGTGAGGGTGGTAGTGGTTCTAGGTTCGCGTGGCTAATAACGATCCTACATCGTTAGCAACGACGGCATAATATCATTCTCAAATTGTCTCATTTATTCGGTCTCAAATATTACAAAGTTAATCTTGTTGAACCAAATTTGTATATTTAATGCTAAAAACACATTAATTAATCATATTTATTGTATTAGCTAATTCATTACTTTTTTATTTATTGTTTTTCATTAAATTGCCAACATACTTATTTTTTTAGGGTGTTTGGCTTATATCACCAGCTGGTTTATGGCTTATTTGGTTTTGAGCTTATATTTCACAAGCTCACTTTTTGTGGCTTATTTTGAAACTTTTAGCTTATATATATGTATTATGTTATAATAAGCTTATATAAGTCAAAAAGTTACAAAATAAGACACAAAAAGTGAACTTATTAAACATAAGCTCAAAACCAAATAAGTCATAAGTCGACTATATAAGCCGAAACAAACACCCTTAATTTATTTCAATTTTATATTAATTGTAAATTCACCATGCAAAAAATAAGGTTAGACCTCTTAACCAATTACCAACAACCGCCGTTATACATCTGCAGTTTAAGGTTTGTTCAGATTTACATAAAATCAATCAGAGTATATAAAAATATAAACACAAAATAAAATAAAATAAAATAAAAATCACAACTATTAAATCTACCTGCCTATTTTAACATAAAATATAAACAGTTGGTATTTACAACAACTTATGAAACAATTAATCTCCAACACCTATTAAATTTAATTCACCAGAAACCTGTAAAAAATAAAAACAGTAGAAAAAAACCGTAAGAACAAAAGGGTTTTGCTAACAACAACTCTTCGTATATTTACAGATTGTTGGAAAATTTAGTGCACTTGAGGGATGAATTCACACCTGGTAATGGGTTTGGAGGTACGGAGTGTACACCCATTTGGTCACTGAATCTCCTGACTCAATAGTGGTTATGCTAGTAGAATCTGATACTAGTAGATTCTGCTGATAGTTGAATCTGTTGCTAGACTCTGCTGCTTCAAAGTACTGCTTGTTCAAAGTACTGCTTGTTCAAAGTACTGCTCGGTTTTGACCACTGATCCCTACTTTTATGGAAAGTATTATGGTATAATTAATGGGCCATTAATTATACATAATTCCAGGGCTAGGGTTTGAGTAAACTCTATTATAAATAGAGGTCATAACAGATTTGCATGGGATATACAGAATACAAACCCTAAACACAAAAGTACGAATCTGTTCTTGATTTGTGCCTAAAACAAGAACATCACTTGGTCTTATCCCATAGAGATATTCGTGTAACCCATGCATAGGGTCGAATAGTTTCTATTGGAAAGTGATACCACGATTTCACGTGAATATCCGGCACCTTATTGATTATCTTAACCCTAATCTGGGAACACTTAAATAAGAAATAAACCAACAATCAATAGAAACTATAAGTGATACTCAATGGCTGCTGCTATGAGACAAATGGCTGCTAACTTTTCCAAGTTGGAAAAGTTTGAAGGTGTTGATTTCAGAAGATGGCAAAAGAAGATGCACTTTTTGTTGTCAAGTATGAATGTGGTGTATGTTCTGAGTACGCTATTCCTCAAGATTATGGGGATGATGCTACTATGGAACAGATGAGGGCAAGAAGCAAGTGGGAGAATGATGACTATGTCTGCAGAGGTTTAATCCTCAATGGTATGTCTGATTCTCTTTTTGATATTTATCAGAATGTTGAGTCTTCTCAAGAATTATGGGATTCCTTGGAAGCCAAGTATATGGCTGAGGATGCATCAAGTAAGAAGTTCTTGTAAGTATTTTAACAATGTACAAAATGGTGATTCTAGACCTTCATGCGAACAATACAATAACTTCTTAGTATACTTGGTCGATTCACACAACACAAGACGAGACATGGATGAGAGCTTTTCAGTCTTTGTATCATTGATAATACTACCTTCCTTCTTGGAAAGATGTCAAGCATTGCCTTAAGCTAAGAAGGAGGAGTTAACTCTTGTTGAGTTGGGCAGTCACTTGCGCAGTTGAGGAATCACTCAAACGACAAAGACATGACAAGCGCAAAAAGTAGCAATGGCTACTGCGTCCATCAGATTGTCAATGTGTGGAGCAAACAACTCCTCCAGGAACAATGACAACAAGGCAAGCGTAAACATCATGATAAACACCAAAGATGATCTTAACAAGAAATTAAAGTTACTTTGTTTGGAAGTGTGGGAAATCTGGACACTTCAGAAAGGAATTGCAGGGTGGTAAAGTTAGAAACAAATCCAATGGATCAGCACAAGTGGTTCAGGAATGGTAACACCAATTCTCTAAGATAGGGTCAGAATATATTAAATAAGTCTTTTTGAGATTCTTATTATGTTACATATTATATTCCTGATGTATACTTTGTGCAGTGATGATGATGTCGGCTTGGTGGGTTGACTCTGAGCTACAATTCATGTGTGTAAAGATAGAAGCTGGTTCAAGACCTATAGTCAATGAATGATGGTTCTATTCTTCATAGGAAACGAGTCAAACTGCCCTGGTGCATGGAAAAGGATGTGTGGATTTGAAGTTTAGTTCTGGAAAGATTGTTTCTTTGTTTAATGTTTTACATGTCCTGATATTAGAAAGAATTTGGTTTCTAGGTAGTGTTTTGAATAATGTGGTTATAAACAAGTGGATTGAATCTGATAAGTATGTTTTGTCTAAACATGGTGTTTATTGGTTTTGGCTATTTGTGTAATCAAATGTTTAGGCTTAATATTGTTCATGATAATGTTAATTCTGCTTTTATGTCAACCTACTAAGCTTAATGATTCAAACTTATGGCATGCTAGACTTGGCCATGTACACTTTAAAAGAATGCAAGATATGTCCAAGGAGGGGTTAATTCCAGCCTTTGATATGAACACTGAAAAGTGTAAAACTGTATGATGAACAAAATAATTAAGAAACCTTTTCAAAGTGTAAAACGTGAAACTAAATTGTTGGAACTGATTCATAGTGATCTAGTGATTTGCATGCTACTCCCCTCTTTGGGGAATAAGAAATACTTTGTAACTTTTATTGATGATGCTTCTAGGTTTTGTTATGTTTATTTTTTACATACTAAGGATGAAGCATTAGATAAATTTAAAGTATTTAAAACTGAAGTTGAATTGCAACAAGGGTCTCTAATCAAAAGATTTAAGACTGATAGGGGAGGTGAGTACATGGATACTTTGTATTTTCAGTCTGTTGGTATAATCCATGAAACGACTACTCCCTATACTCCTCAGCAAAATGGCATTTCTAAAAGGAAAAACAGGGTGCTGAAGGAGATGTGTAGAAACTAATGACATGGTAATTATAGTTTCTTGGATCGTTTTGAGCCTTAGGGTTCAACAATAACAATGAATATAATATGCAGCGGAATAAGAACAAATCAATTGTTATTGACACAAAGTTTTTCACCATCATCACCTCCAATTATTATTTGATCAGAATAATAACGTGTTACCTAACTGTAACAGGGATCTAAGACACCTCAGATCTTGAAGGTATCGAACAACTCTAGTCTAGGCGTTTACAAGACAATACGCCCTAGACACACACACACACACACACACCTTTAGTAATCTACATTGTGGAAGACTTGTTAAAAACCTGTACCTTGCCTCTCTTTATATAATAGAGAGTGCTAGGTTTACAAAGAGATAACATAAAATCGTTTCAACATATAAGAATATTTCCTGTATCTTGATATCTTTGAAGCTTTCTCTCTTTGTCATCTTTAGCCCTTCTTGTTTTCATTCTTCTTGTTTTGTCTCATCAAATCTATAAACCCAACAAGATGGTTAATTCCATGTTGTCCTATTCAGGGCTGAGTCAAGGGTTCTGGGGTGAAGCTATGTTGACAGCTTGCTATTTATTAAATAGGGTTCCCAACAAAAGGAACAAGGTTACCCCTTATGAACTCTAGACTAAAAGAAAACCCAACCTGAACTTTCTCAGGGTTTGGGGTTGTAGGGCAGTTGTAAGACTCCCTGATCCTAAGTTAAAAACTTTGGGTGAAAGAGGCATTGAATGCATCTTTGTTGGATATGCTGAGCATTCCAAGGCATATAGGTTCTATGTTATTGAACCTATTGAATCTGTTTCAATTAACTCTATAATTGAATCAAGGGATGCACTCTTTGATGAGAATAGATTTTCATCAGTCCCTAGACCAAGTCAGAGGATTCCATATGGAACTGATGACAATGGTGTTTCAGAGATTCCTAATGAGGTTTCTGATGAGGTTGTGGACCAACAACCTGAACCTGAGCTCAGAAGAAGCAAAAGGGTTAGGACTCCAAAGTCATTTGGACCTGAGTTTCAATTATACTTAATTGAAGGTACAAGGAGTGAGGTCTCTGACCAATACTCCTATTGCTTCATTGTTGAGGATGATCCCAAAACATTTGAAGAAGCAATGAAGTCCCAGGATGTTGCTTTCTGGAAAGAAGCAATTAATGATGAGATGGACTCCATCATGGGCAATAACACTTATGTGTTGACTGATCTACCACCTGTTGAAAAGTAAGGTAGATGGAACTGTTGAAAAGTTCAAGGCAAGACTAGTTATTCAGGGCTTTAAACAAAAGTCAGGAATAGACTATTTTGATACTTATGCCCCTGTGGCTCGTATCAGTACCATAAGATTGCTAATTGCTTTGGCATCAATTCACAATCTGATTATTCATCAGATGGATGTGAAGACAGCTTTCTTGAATGGTGATTTAGATGAGGAAGTTTACATGAAACAACCTCAGGGCTTCATCATGCCTGGCAATGAAAACAAGGTGTGTAAACTGATTAAGTCTCTTTATGGACTAAAACAGGCACCTAAGCAATGGCATCAAAAATTTGATGAAGTGGTTTTGTCTAGTGGTTATTCACTTAATCAGGCTGACAAATGTGTATATAGCAAATTTGATGAATCTGGTAAAGGAGTCATCATTTGTCTATATGTTGATGACATGTTGATCTTTGGCACTGACCAAAATCAAGTTGATCTTACAAAAGAATTTTTGTCATCAAGGTTCTCCATGAAGGATATGGGGGAGGCTGATGTTATCCTTGGCATAAGGATTAAACATGAAAGTAACAAAATTTCTGTCTCTCAGTCTCATTATATTGAGAAGGTATTGAGGAAATTTAATTACTTTGATTGTACTCCAGTAAGTACTCCTTTGGATACAAGTGAGAAGCTGATGCCTAATACTGGTAAAGCTGTATCTCAACTTGAGTATTCTAGGGTAATTGGCTGCTTGATGTATGCCATGACTTGTACAAGGCCTGATATTGCTTTTGCAGTGGGTAAACTGAGCAGGTATACTAGTAATCCTAGTGCTCATCACTAGCAAGCAATTCAGAGGGTCTTTAAGTATTTGAAAAGAACTATGGATTATAGTCTTTCATATACTGGTTATCCTTCAGTGTTGGAAGGATACACTGATGCAAGTTGGATCAGTAACACTGAAGATAATTCATCTACTAGTGGCTGGGTATTCCTACTTGGTGGAGGTGCAATTTCTTGGGCATCCAAGAAACAAACTTGCATCACCGGTTCAACCATGGAATCTGAATTTGTGGCTTTAGCAGCTGCTGGTAAAGAAGCTGAATGGTTGAGAAACTTGCTTCTTGAGATTCCATTGTGGCCTAAACCTATAGCACCTATTTCTATCCGTTGTGATAGTGCTGCTACATTGGCAAAGGCTTATAGCCAGATGTACAATGGGAAGTCTAGACATTTAGGTGTCAGGCATAGCATGATTCGTGAGCTCATCATGAATGGGGTGGTATCTATAGAGTTTGTTAGATCTCAACAAAACTTAGCTGATAACTTGACGAAGGGTTTGGCTAGAGACTTGGTTTTAAAGTCTGCTAAAGGGATGGGTTTAAGTCCAACTTAGTCACTGAATGCAAAGATACCCAACTCCCTTCTAAGGAAACTTGGAAGCTGAGTTCAATGTGGAAAGCTGAACATTTTGTGGACTGGAGCACATGTTTTATATTACATCCCAAGGTTGTGCTCAGAACCTGCTGAAAAAGGAGGATGAAGTCTTTACTTCTCAATGGTTAATTTCTTTGAAAAAGTGCTAAGCAGGAGCATGATTAAAGATGAACCACCTATGTAAATGTTGAGGTTTTGCCGCTTCAGGAAGCTTTGGACTTTTAGCTTTTACAACATTTATGAATTGGATATGGACACATGGCTTGTAATAGTGTCAGGAGTATTTAAGTGTTTGAAAACTTGTGTGTATTTATCTTCAGGTATTCAAATGGGTTGAAGGGTTCAATTCTTTAGAACACCCTGATTCTCGAATGTTTGAACGTATATGTATTAAGATGGAAATTCAATCTTCAGGATATTTTCATTTATGCACTTGTTTTGTGTAGGATACTCATAATAATAACCTGTATGGTTTTTGTGGTATGGATCGAATTAAGAGAAGAAATAAAGAAAGAAGAAGATGAAATGTTAGAGAGAGAAAGAGAGAGAGAGAGTAGAACCTTAGAGAGAGAATGAAACCAAAAAAAAAAGAAAATAGATTGAGAAGGTCCCACCCTCTCCAAGGATGGAGAGGGCTTTTATATGTACATGGTGTTGGTTGCCACTTGGGCTGTGGATCGGGCTGACAGTGGGTAAAGACCCGACCCGACTCCACGAATACTAACTACTTCTAATCTACGTACTAATAACTATTATAAATACTACGAGCTAAACAATGCTTAATCGTACTTGGGGTGACCGAATCTTTTCTAAGAAAAATCGTATTCCTAACAATCTCCCCCTAAGGGAGGTCACCCCGAAATTAAATCTTGAATTCTTGCATTGAGATCTTTGTAGATACTTTTGTAGCTCGTAGTTGTTGATTCTTCATTGATAAGTACTTTGTGCTTTCAGCACCGGACTCAAGATGACTTCCTTGATGTGTAGGATGATCTTTGACATTGCTTTTTGCTCATCATCCAAATAATTAGCTTCAAGTCATCTTTGAGTGGAAGTGTCTCTTCGCGATGTTGTGACTGTCTTTGTGTTGTCATGCTCACACTTTTCTGGATCATGATCTTCTGTATCAGAGTTGTGGAAGCATAGTTGAAGCCCATTCCTTGATCATGATATCTTTAGATTTGATGTTGAAGTGTAAGCATGAGATGATGAATCGGCATCTTTTCAGCAATCTACAGCAACCGTCAACTTCGTTGTCTTTGGTGTGAGTACGCCTTTCCAACATGCCCATACATCTTAGTTGAGTAGATCTCCATGGTTGAGAAGTTCTGACGGCTCCTTTTAGATGTAGGTATGAGCATGTGGAACTAGAGTGATGGTGGTGAACATGATAAGTATGGTATGTTGAGCTGCATAAAACTTGGTTAGTAATAAACATACCGGCACTTACAAGTTCGGACTTCGAGATCGTCAACAGCATAGTGTGAAGACTTTCTCTAATCCTTACCAAGGCCGTTCCTAATCGGATGCCCCCGAAAGGGCTTTCAATAACATACCGAAGTACACCAACGATTAGGTGAGTCGCTGGAGATCACCCCACGACTGTAGACCATTTGGAACACCACCGCGAACACTAAGCGTAATCCACAAGAGATTACCGAAGTGACCTGCTGTCAGGGCTGTTTGATGTTGACCCTGGAAGGAGTTTCCACTCAATAACTGGGAAATACTTATGTATGTTCCCTCATAAGTGTTCTTGGCAGATTGCTAAGATCTGCGTAGGACTCAAAATATTACAGCTGGTGTCCTTAATGTTGAACAACCAGTGTAGAAGTATCAAGTGTTCCTATGAGATCTTTTGATGCATCTCTTGGCTCTAGACTCGATAAGTGCACATTGGTTATCCTATTCGGAGACTAGGGAGGGGTCTCCTGTTTCAATATCAACTAGCTCTAAGAGACTAGTCGATAGTTTACACCGGTTCCCCGTGAGAATGAAACAAGCTCTTTTAAGAGAACTTGAGTGGCTGGGAGGTTTAGTGCAGTGCGTCACTGGGTCCATGACGTCTTTATCTTCAATACCGATGTTACCTTGGTAACAATCAGTAGCATATGAATTGAACCCGGTTTCTGCCCTAAGGTTGAATAATTGGAGGGCTATTTCTTTTCACCCTTTCTCATTTCATTTCTTTTTAATTCTTCAACCCCTTCAGTGCTTACCGAGACTTCATTTACTAGAACCTTGTTGGGTTTGTTCCAGTCCTAGCTCAGTCTCAGTCGGCACTCTTCCCTTTCTCACTTTTCTCCTTTTTTCAATCATTCCTAAGGACTTCTAATCTATCTATTGGATTGTCCCTGGGAAGATCCCTCCGGTTCTGGTGGATCATGGGAACATATACCTAACCTTACCATCCTTATAACTCCATGCATTAAATTAAAGTGGTCGGTCTTTTGGTATTTTTCCACATTCGCCATATAACCAAATCATTGAAAATTCTCTCAAAGTGTTTATGATAAAGAAACACATTTTGTTAACACTTTGAGAGTTTTATCATTTTTCAAATGCTCCCCCTTAACATGTGCTCATAGGTTTTAGATAGAAATTTGTACATGTCGGGGTGAGTCGCACTTTTGAATTGATCTACTCTTAATAGACATATACCCTAGGGACACGTTTACGTTGCTTAGTTAAAGGGATCCATTATCAGTTTTTAGGTGATAACTAGCCCTACTAACTAACTTGAAGTTGTTAACATTCCTTAAGAAGGAAGTTAGACCCGTCAAAGTATACATCTAAAAAGAGTTTCTCGAAACGGTACTTTCTACTTAGACCAGTCCTCTTCGAGACACGTTTACATCACTGGTTAGACCAGCTTGAAATTATTACCCGGCCAGGACTAGTCTTTTCGATTCACGATAATTCATGTTTCGTCAATTCATGAGTCAAATCTGAGTCAAAATCAATTCACGGTTTCTATTTGTTATTGTAAAAACACGCGAAAGACTCTTAGCCACTTGCTCCCCCTCAATATGTGCACATTGATTGATTCAATTTGAAAGTTTTTAAAACTTTGGCACATATGGGAAAGCGAACATTTGAGATCATTTATTCACCATTAATTCACTTGCTCCCCCTCAATATGTGCTTTGATTAAAATTTAAAAACTTCAAAATTTTAGCACATATGGGAGAGCGTACCTTTGAGTCCAAAATCATCACATTTAAAATCAGATTTCATATTTAAATCACATTCTCTCCCCCGATCATAAAATTTCAAATCTTTTGAGATTTTGTGATCCCAATTGATTTAAATGTTTTTAGAAGAAAATTGGGAGAAAACGTGATAAACGTTTTAACATTTGCTGATTTTGAGACACTTTTTCACTGCTGCTGGTGCACAAAGCTTTTAAAGGTGCAGAAATTTTAAGCAAATACGCTCCCCTTCAATTAATGACCCGTTTTCAATTTAACGTTTTGTAGTCATTAAGTTGAGCGGCAAGGTATTTGTGAAAATTTAAGTCCGATAGCCACCTTGTAAACCACAAAATCTCTCTTGAAGAATCATAAAGAGAGAGATTTTGGGATGAAAGAAGACTTCTCTTCTTTTACTAGAAAGGTTGTACTGAAGCGTACAACTTTTCGAGGTGCACGGATGTAATGTAATCCATGCCCGGATGAAATTCATCCGTTGTTAGGAACAATCGTCTTAATGGTGTCAAAATGGTGACGCGTTTTCCTCATTTTTGAAAACCGGGTTGCTATCTGAAGTAATAGCAAACCATCATTTATGCAAACTATTTTTGGTATTTTCTATTTTTCCAGATTTTTATGGTTTTTCTAGGTTTTATATTTTTTATTTTTCTTTTCTGGGTTTTATATTATATACAAGGATACTAATTAGTTTAAGAAGATGTTGACCTCAATACCGAAAAGAGGAGATCGGTCTGCACGTTGTAGAAGTCAGTAGTCAACATCTCTTAAACTTTCTCCACCAAAGCTTTCGAGGCTCCTGAATAATCATCTGAACTTGTGGTTGCCATGATGTAATCTTAAACGGGATTTTACAACTCTTGTGACTTAAACCAAGAGATCGATTCTCTCCCGGGATTTTACTATAGTCAACAAAAGAAACCGAAAGATGTAATATGTGAGTTAGACTTAGAGTGAGATCTTGGATAAGTCACAATTAGCACTAAGTGTCAAGTCGCGACTAGTCAAGTTACAATAGATCCGATCGTAATAAGTCAAGTCGTAAAAATTAATTCACAACGTCAAATTACAATCAGACTAATCGAAACGTCTCAAGTCACAACAATTCACCAAGCACAGGTTGATAACAAATCACTAGACTCTCACAGCTGAGTTAATCACTAGGCAACACCAAATCGTCGAGTTTTAGCCTCCATAATTTGAAGTTTTGGTAGCTTCCCCCCTAAACCGACAATCCCCTACATGAGACCACTTCCCCCAAGTCGTTGAAGTGATGCAAAAAGTCTCATTGTATGAAGCTCGAAAACCCGAAGAAACTGATAACACCGAAGTAACAAGGTGAACCACTGATCATCTCTGCGGTTATCAATCCCGGAATATATAATTAAGCTCAATCACATGACCCTGTTGTGCGTCCTCGATGTGCACATTACTTTGCGGTTTTGAGCAGTTGTCTATTCGGAGGAATAATATACCAACATCTTCATTTCACCAAATGCATTCTAGTTATCATTACAAATCATTCCATAAAGCACACATGTACCCAACAGATGTTGAAACGATGACACCAAAGTAACAGGTTGAAGCACTGATCATCTCTACGGTTATCAACACCGGAAATAAATGATTAAGCTCGATCACGTGAACCTGTTGTGCGTCCCTGATGTACACATATCTCTCCCCTGATGGTTGCGATCTCATCGAAATCAGCATAACATTGTGTACATGAAGCATTAACCAGAAGAACTTTACCATAAACCATATCAGCTCGTATGAAGATGTCGATAAGCAATACCATCTCACGTTCCAAATATCCTTCTCATATTTCTTCCCACTGAAAGCTGAAGTACAACATACCACAAGTTATCAAGAGACCACTTCCCCCAAGAAGATGGAATAATACACCAGAAAACGAGTTAAGACACTGATTGTCTCTGCGGTTGTGACATTTGTCTTCCCGGAATATCTTCAGCTAAGAAGTATAAAGCTCATCATGTGTACTCGTTGAGCGTTCAGATGTATGTCTCCTTCCCCCTTGCTGGTTTTGATACCTCAGAATCAGCAACACATTATACGCACATCTACTTGAAATCTTGTGAGAAGAACTAAATTGGATCAGATGTATTATGTGAGAATCAATTGCTTCAAAAACTCTCTAATGACTATCTTTACCAACCCTTATGTAGGCTACATGAAGTGACCACTGATGAAGTAAACCCGATATATCTAACTTGAAGCTGAAGTAAAATTCCCCATTCTGGTGACTTAAGCTTGCACTAATGTTGGAAGAACGGTGTAGAGAATTTATGCTCCAAGCAAATCCCTAAGTACTCAATACTTAATCAAAGTATGATACATTAACACCTCTTGCGATTATCCACAACGTCATCAGCGTGTGACACTGAGTACTACAACGTAACTCCTTAAAGTGATAGTTAACCAGGTCTTCAACCATCCACCCCGACTGCTGGTAACTAGATAAACCAAGTCTTCAACTTAAATCTTAATCACGAGCAAGTTATCATTGAAAGTCATGCATCCAACCAACCCCGACTTCAAGATAAAATAAGATCACGCCGTTTGTGAAAGTTAACTACAATCTCAAATAAAGGATACCAAATAAACTCCGTGATCACATGACATTCCATGTCCAAATTCTTAGCCGACATTTTCCTTTATGATCTTGCGGTTGGTTTACAAAGTGCACATTGGAAGGAACAAAAATCCGTGAAGAAAGAAGTAAGGAAACAGATCATTATTCATGTGTGCAACTTTAATATCATGATAGTCATCATCAACACCTTGAGGAGTAACTGGAGATTGGGTTACTTGAGTAGTCTGAGTAATGGAGATTGAAGAAGGTGAACCAGTTGAGTCAGCAGAAACCGAAGCAAGAGCTTCAGTCGCTAGATGATCAACATTCTTTGAAGCTTGGAAGTATTCATCAAACATAATCCCAGTCATCTTCAGTGAGTAGAACATTAGGTGTTGGAGGAGAGTCGTATAACCATTCTTCAACATCGATCAACATGTAATATATTCATACTTCTCCCCCTCAAAAATTGCATACGAGGTTTGCCATTTTTGATTGAGTAGAAGTGAATAAGAATACAATCAATCATGTAGTTTATTCACACTTCTCCTCAAAAATTGCATACGAAGTTTGCCATTTTTGATTGAGTATGTGAATAAGAATACAATCAATCATGTAGTTTATTCACCCTTCTCCCCCTCAAAAATTGCAAACGAGGTTGCCATTTTTGATTGAACAAGTGAATGAGAATTTGATCAAAGATAAGAAGATCCACTTGATGACTGAACGAACATGGAGAAAGCATGAAGCATGTTAATGGGAATGGTCAAAAATAAGAAGATTTCTCTTCTTCCGAAGATAAAGCGCACTGAATCGTACACCTTTCTTTTCTTTGATGAACGGGGTCTGAAGTGTTGTCAGCAGACGCCATAATGATGAAGAGCGAGGCCTGAACTGATGTGAACAGACGTCATAATGATGAAGAACGAGGCCTGAACTGATGTATTCAGACGTCATAAAGCACATGCATCAACATCGACATTCCAAAACTCCTGAAGCTGGAGAAATGATTGCTTGAGGCCTCCAGACTTTGAGTTTTCTCATATAGTGAATGATTGATGTACCTGCAACTGAGTAAGGACTACCTGCACTAACATCACAAACTTGATTGCATATATATGGGTTAGTGACAATAGTATCCAAACCCTTAGGGGTTTCACGGTCAACCATGGTTTTGCCATTGGTAAGCACCTTTCCGGTAGGTACCCACTTAAGTCCAATATGCTTAAAGATTCTACCAGTTGGGATCCACTTATGGCAAGGTCTAGGATTATTAAGCTTCTTATGCATAGTGGAAGGCTTATCGATATTCCTAGTCTCCAAAGATTTAGCAGTTTCTATCCACCTAGGAGAAGTTTTAGGTTTGTTTTGCCTCTTATGCAATGTGAATGACTTATTGTAGATCCTAGACTTAACAGGCTGAACCTTAGCCGTGTTCCTCAATAAACAAGGAGGCACCATACAAGGTCGTGAACCTAAGATACCATCCTTATGAAGCAGTGCCCTTTTCCTAGCTTGTTCTAGATTATAGTTCTTGTCCAAGACATTTATATTATAAGAATTTCGAATCTTAATGCTTGGTTTTGACTCTGTTTTTGAACTAATCCTAGAGGAGCTGGGAGCAGGAGCAGCTACATGTTGAGGTTTAGCAGAACTAGAAGCAATAATCTTAGGCAAATAATGCGGAGTGACTGGTTTTGTCAAAACTTGTTCCTCATCAACTTGGGAGGCAAACCGTGTTTTTGAAAATTTTGGTCGTTCAGATCTAAACGCAGTCGGTTGTCTAACAACTGATTGGTTTCTATTCGATTGTAAAACTGGTTTCCCCAAGATTGATGGTTTTGCAAACTTAGTGTTCACACTATTTCCTGTTGCTTTTCTTAGCTCGTTTTTTAATGCTGTAATTGTGAAACCCATTTTCAGAAGTTGAGCTTTGAATTCATCATTTTTGGCAATCAAAGAGGTTGTTTGATCTATCGTCTTAGTTCTCGTTTCTTTGATAGACTCTTCAAGATTTTTACACTGCTTTTTCAAAGACTCATTTTCCTTAAGTAGTTTAGCCACATTATGTTCCGATTCAATAACAGCACATTCATGATTAGCCTTAACTTCATTATACATATCCCACAACTCAGTAATACATAATTTCAGGTTGTTGATTATCAAGTTCTTTGTTTCTAGCTGAGCTTTCAAATCATTAATCATAACGAATTCACGGAAATCAGGAAGTTCCGGATTTTTACATGGTTGATTAGTGTGAAAACTTTCTTCCTTTTGTTGCATTGCGATTTCAAGTGAAATACAATGTTTTTCAAGTTGTAAAAATCTCTTTGAAAGTTCATTAAAAGTTTCTTTATCAACCATATCATTTGATTTAAAAGCATCAGCCGTCAACTCAGAACTCAACATGTCATCACGTTCAGCATTCTGATCACTTTCTCCCCCTTTATGACTCATATTTGTTGAATTAGACATAGTATTGCTATCAGTCTTTTCCAACAAATTTGTGTCATAAGTGAGTTTGATTTGATCAGTATGCTCCCGTTCATTAGAGAGCACATTATGTTGAACAGTTAAGGGTACCTCAGCACTTGACATTTGTTCATTAACCGGTCTAAAATCTGCATCCATGCCATGGGTGACTAGAGTCACTAAACTGCTGGTAGTGTCAAGCTTATCAGTCTCTGATCCTTTGCACATCGTGACACCTAACCCAACATCCAAAGCTTTACCCGAATTGTCAATACCATCACATGATTGTACCAGAGATCCCTTCACTTTGTCGTCATTCAAAAGTCTGTGTTGTGCTCTTTCCTCAATGAACGCCTTAACATCACCCATGAGTTGGATGAGTGTATCTCTGAACGTGTCAACCTCAATTCCCGTGTGATCAGCAAAGCACCTTTTAGTCATCTCACTGTAATGGTCATACTCCAGAGTGAATTTTGAATCAAAGAACACTTGGAGTTGTTTGTCAATCACACAAAGAGCAGCCATGGATCCAATTTTTGAAGATTCTTCTTGGTCAAGTTGTAGTTGTAATTGATCTAAGTAAAGAATCATTATGTCTGTGAAAGTCTGAACATCTTGACCAAAGAGTGTTGCAAATGCACGTTCAAATCCCATCTTGTATCCAGTTCCCTCTAAAAGTATTGAGAGGTGTGAATGAAGTTGTCGAAAACAGTCTATGCAGCTTTTCTCGGCGTTATTGAACAATTTTTGTGGCTGAAGAAACTCTTTCTCTTGAGAATTCGAGCATGACGATTCCATCTCGGCATAATCTGACTCGAAAACGGTTGTCTGATCAGAAACGTTTGTCAGTTGTACTTTGTTGTGAATCTTAAGTTCATCGTCCATGTCGTACAACTTGAGTATCTCCGAGATGACAGAATCTGAATTGGTAGACATGATTGTGAATGTGCACGGGATTTTACAATTCTATGATTTAAACCGAGAAATAGATTCTTTCACGGGATTTTACAAAATCAAGAAAAAACCGTGAAACTCTGAAGAATTGATTATGGTTTGGTTGAATTGTGATTAAGTGGTGAAGTAAACAAATCACAGTGAGTTTCAGGCAACGGTCGTGTTTTGAAATCCGAATAAACCCGTAGTTATATCCAATAAACCCAAAGATAATTCAACTCAAAATATCACTCAATTTCGGAATATTGAGGCTCAGTCAACCCGGCGATCCAAAGATGTAACACAAGTATTTGCTCAACACAAATGCAACTAATATACTTGTAAAACAAAAATGAGCTCAATCTTGTCTAACACAATTAACGTCCACCGGCCAAACTCTTTGTCACATTCGGACTAGGCCTAAGTGATATGAACAGCCCACCACGTTGAAGAACCAAAGGCCCAATATAATAAACAAAACACTTACCCAAGTCCTCGTTTAAGAAACAAGAGCCCAAACCCAATTAAACTTTACCCTAATTATACAGTATAAAGGACTCCTTAATCACACCAAACCCTAATCACCCTCTCACAGAATATGCAGTCACAGAGAAAATCTCTCAACCAGTTATATCACAATTCAGACACAACAAGAAAAATCTGCCCTTGTGATTCTTTAATAATCCGAACACCACCTCACCTTCTTGCTGTAATCGTTCCTTGTTTCTGTTTAGAATCCGAACCCCATCAATAATCTATATAGTTAAGACACCACATACGCACCCTTTTACTTACTTAGTTCTATCACAGACGAACCACACAAGATAAGCTAATGGTCACTGGTAAGTTTGTTGGGTTCTATTGATTTTCTTTTTCTTAGAACGAATGAGAGAGATTATCAAAACACCTTTTTGTTTTTGTTATTTCTTTGAAATGTTCGGATAACTGAAGGAAGTTAAATGCTTCAATAGATCGATGATGGTTTAACATTCACACTCAGAAATCTTATGAGATTGGTACAAAGTGAACAAGAACTGAGATCAAGATTCGTTATTGTTTCAATGTTACCTTTGCGTTTTTTTTTCAATTTAATTTCTTTCGGATATGTGGAAAACTAGAAGGGGGGTTGAATAGTTTACCCGTTTTTAGTTTAATTACCTTTTGAAACTTTCCGTTTAATCAAAGATATGAACACAAAGATAATACACAATATGCAAGTATAAAGAAAGAAACGATCAAACCATGATATAATTGAGATGATATTTAGGTTTATATTATGTATAAGGACTCCTTAATCACACCTAAACTCGTAATCACTCTCGTCAATACTTAAAGGTTGGTCGAGGTCACTAGGGAGATATATCTCTCACAGGTTTTTAGTCGATCCAATTCGTGTGACACCTACTAAGGAGTAAATAATTTTGCTTGCCCTTTTTGTGATGTCCTTAATTATATTTCCGAACCCACCTTGTTTCTACGCGTGTTTTCTGTTGTGTTGCTGTATTAGTTTGTTTCTGTTTTTCTTGTTGGTTTCTTGTTTATGAATCGAACCTCCATCAATATCTATAGTGTTTGTTGGTTTTATGTAGACATCCGCATTATTGTCTGTGTGCATCGCTCGTTTTTGTTTCCTTACTTTAGGGTTGCATTATCACTATGTCTTTTTACACACTAAGGATAATGGATGCTATATGTTCACTGTAGGTGTGTTTGTTTTTGGGATTCGTAGTATTGTGTGTGTGTTTTTCTTTTTTCTGTTTAGAACGGATATTTGATGAGTATTAGATTTTGGCAATTGTTAATACCTTGGTTTGTTTTGTTATTTCTTTGAAATGTTTGGGTTGGGATAATTGATTAGGAGTATTGTTAATTGCGGGCAATATGAGATCGATGATTGGGTGTTTAACAGTTCACGACTCTGGAAAGTTTATGAGATTGTTGTGGTTACGATATAAGTTACAGAACGTGAGATTCATGATTTCGTTTTTGTTTGTCAGATGGTACCGTTTTTGCGTTTTTTTTTCATTTAATTTCTTTCGGATATGTGACTAGAAGGGGGGTGATTTGAATAGTTTATCTCTTCGTTTTTAGTTTTTAGATTTATCCTTTTTTTGTTGAAACCTTTGTCCGTTTAGATCTAAAGATATTTGGAATTCACAAAAGATAAGTAACAATATGTCAATTATAATTAGGATAGATCGTATCAAGGTTATCCAGTTGTATTCGTTTGTTTTATCGTTGGTTGTTTCTTACTAAGGTGATATCTCTCTCGTTTGTCCTTTTGTGCCTATACGTCACTCCCGAGTATCCAACTCGAGAGTTCTTTCACTAGCAACAAAGCTCCTTTATCCGACGGAGAAACCTTACACTCGCTTACAAATTTACCGATCACTAAGCTAGATGCGAGTTCTTTACCAAGGGTACAACCACTCCCGTTTACTATGTTTTTTAAGGCTAAAATACTACGATCACAACTTAATAACACACAATCAAATTGAAAGTGTAAACTATACAAAGTCTACACGATGCTAAGCTAAACAAGTATTGCAACGTTGAGTTGAATACTTGTAAGATTATATGTACTTGTGAACTTCTTTGCTACAAAAGAGTATTACACAACAATGAGATGTTAAGGGTTTAGTGAAAGATATGAATGTATGTGCAAAATATGATGAGAAATGATAAAGAAAAAAGCTAGCAACATGGCTTGGGTATTTATAGCAAAACAACCATCGCCTGGCAGGATATGGCGGAACCCTC